>VZTT01023990.1:44659-91174 GCA_013400855.1 Buphagus erythrorhynchus
GCTCTCTCTGTTGGGTCTGGTGCGCCCCTGTTTTCATTCCTTCTGCCCTGTGGCTCACGGGGGTGTTCATCCTGCTGGCCCTGTGGCTCCCGAGGTGTTCACTCTGCTGGCCTGTGGCTCACTGGGGTGTTATCCTGCTGGCCTGTGGCTCGCCGGGGCAGCGCTGGCTGCCGGTGCCCGTCTGATCCCGCAGCCATGCAGGCCCAGGCGAGCCCAGTGACCTCCTCGTGTTTGCTCGGGTGCAGGCAAGGGGAGTGCAGCGGGGCCGCCACCCCCACACAAACCCACAGCAAATGACAAATGACACTTTCTCTTTGTGATCTTTGGGATTTTTGTTGACTTATTTGGAGTCTTTTGTTGGGTCCTAAGAAATGGCCTGTGGCTGAGGCCTATTGGGCCGATTTCCACGCTCCATCTGTGGTATCCATCAGCGGGGCCTTTGCCCGCATTCAGGGCTCTGACACCTGCCTGGCAGGATGCGGGAGGCACAAAGGCGGCTGCCGCGGAGGCGGGGGCGGCGGGCCGGGGGGCTGCAGAGGGCAGCCGGGTGAAGGGGATGCACAGCAGGGGTTAATCCAGCTCCCCCTCCCCAAACCTCGCACCTGGAGGCGTCCCTCCAGCCCTGCCTCTCCCCAGCAGAGGTGAGGGGCTCAAACACAGCCCTCCGCCACGCTGAGGGGCAATGGAGGAGGAAGGGCAGGGAGGGCAGCAGAACTGCCCCAGCATGGGGGTGTCAGAGAGAAGGAGGAAGGGCAGGGAGGGCAGCAGAACTGCCCCAGCATGGGGGTGTCAGAGAGAAGGAGGAAGGGCAGGGAGGGCAGCAGAACTGCCCCAGAATGGAGGTGTCAGAGAGAAGGAGGAAGGGCAGGGAGGGCAGCAGAACTGCCCCAGAATGGAGGTGTCAGAGAGGAGGAGGAAGGGCAGGGAGGGCAGCAGAACTGCCCCAGCATGGGGTGTCAGAGCAGCCGAGGCGCTCCCCAAACACACCTCTGCACAGCCAGGAGCAGCAGTAGGTGGCCAGTAGGGCATTCCTGCCTGGAGCCTTGTTTGTGTTGGGGTAGGTTTTCAGCAGCTGGCTTTTAGCACTCGACAAGATAGAAATGCACCAAGCATCCTTTTCTTCCTCAAAATAGAGTCCACAGCAAGATAAAACAGCATCCTTATTTCATGCTAACAGCCTCCCTCTCTCCTTCCCTCTCAGCAGTCCTGTTTAGGGGCAGGCTCTTATATCCATACAAAATATAATGAAGGCTCTAGAGCACCTCTCCCTCCCAGCACATCAGCCCTTCATTTCTCTGTGTTTGCCTGGGGAAACATGACGCCAGGCTCCCCCCTCTCCTCCTCCTCCTCCCAAAACCTCACTGTCACAGCAAGGAGCCATTAAAAAGAAAATACACCCTGCCAGGTCTGTGCTAATCAAACCAGGACAAATAAACTCTGACACTCAACAACTCCCCGAGTGCCTGCAGCCCGGGGAGGAGACTACAGATTAGTTATGAATATGGCAGGCAGCAGGGGATGAGCTCTGGGGTCCCGAGTCCCCCACAGCCACCTGTGGGCTCTTCAGACACCACAACTGAATGCCGTGTTTATCTAAGATAAAGCATGCTTCAAGGAACAGAAGAGCACCCCTAAAGTTTAGGTTCTCCCACCAAAGCACTTTTGGGCAAGGTTACTGATATACAGAGCTGCAATTTTACCGAATTCAACGTTCATTTTCCGTGCTTCAACATCCATGGGGTAAGAGGACAGAAAGGAGGTTTGGACATCCCAAGTTTCACTCTATTAGGTCACAGCCTAAAACTTGTTATCAGCTGGACTCCTTGTCTTTAAGAGGAAAAGCAAAATCAAATTTCAAGAAACAAAGAATGAAACAAGCAGCCACAAAAGATTTCTCAGATGGGTTATGATAAAACATGCTAATACTGCTACATGCTTCTTTTTTCCTGTAAAAAAGTGAAAATTTAGGAATCAGCAAATATATAAAGAAATTCTCAGCCTTGCTTGAAAGCAGCAGTGTACCTTATACAATGTGAAATACCCACAAGTAGTAGAATTGCTTCTAACCAGTTCTGCTGGCATTTTGACTATGATATATCAAAGAAGGAGAAACAAAACTGAAAGAAAGCCTCCGTTCTTGACAGGAATATCGCTCATCTAACAAGGATTAAGTCACACTTCAATTACTCCTTTGAAAACTGCTGCTATTTGTAAAGGGCATACTTGCAAAAAAATTGTAAATTACTTTTTCTAACTCCACAGGCACTTAAAAAGAAGTCTGCAGTGAGAGAATAAGAGAAATGTTGAGAAAATATGTTGCTACTTAAGTAAACTAATAAGAGCAATTAATCCATTGCTGGAATTGGAAAAGAGCAAGACCATATCCTGTGAGCTCTTAGCTGGAAGTCAGCTCCAAAACAACCACCACAGCAGTGATAAAAGTGATCTTCTTGAGAGAAATGGATGGTATTTTTATTTTGTTTGGGCTGATTCACATAGAGAAATGTGCTTTGTACGGCAAAGTGAAAAGGAAAACAGTAGCTGCAGTAAAAGGAAATGGCCAACAGTGACTTTTATTTACAATTACCAAGAGACAGGCTATTATTGACCATATGTGCCACAATCGCCCTCCTTATCATGGGTTGGCCATCATGTCCACTGGGAGCTGTTAATGAACTGGGTAATTGAGCTGCTGACATGTGTTACCAAAACAAAACAATAGGAAGAAGAGACAAATGAACATTTTATTTGCCAATCAGAGTAGGTTCCGCTTTTCAGAGAACTGTGCCTAAGTAAGTGGCTGAATACATAAAACAGTGCATTGAAGGCAAGCAGATGCATGCACAATAATGGTTAACTGACAGCCTATGGCCCATCTGTGCTTAACATTTTGTTAAAGAAATTACTTGACTTGCTAAAGAGACAAATCATACAGCTGCCCCAAGTGCTGCATTATAAGAGATAAATCATTAGCTAAACTGTTTCATGCTTAAAATGACAATGCATATTAACAGTTATGCAGGGACATTTTGTCAGCACAGCTTGATGCAGTTATAAGTGACAAAAAATGTGACAGCTCATAGCTATTCAATGATTTCAACTTAGAAGAGAATGACAACACTGTGAAAACAATTTCACCGCATAAACAATAGACAATTCACAGGCTCTACTTTTTAAAAAATATATTTAAATTTTTTTTTGCAATGATGAAATAATATGGAAAGGAAAAAAAAAATGCCCAGTGCCTAACTGTTCTGCACCATTAATCAGCTAGCATGTACTTCATTCAAAATCACAGAGCATCAAAAAGGAACACATTCCATTTTAAATATCAAAGACTGCATCACCAGCACTAAGAATAAATGGCTAATTCTCAACTGTGCATGAAAGGATAAAGAATTTCTAGAGTGAAAGGAAGGGAAAAGGAAACTGCAAATACAACTACAAAAATCTTTTCTTATTCCCCCACCTCCTTTGCCAAAAAGAGATTTGCTTTGTTGGTACAAGTAACGCAAAAGTACTTAACGGCTTTGCACGTGGGTCTGATCCCAACTTTCACTGCTGTAAATTTGCGCTGGGGGATTACTATTATTATTGTTATTATTGTCATTATTATAATTATTAACATTATTATTATTAATTCTTATTATTTACGTTGAAAACTAAATATAAAGGAACTGCAGTCAGCACTTAGATCCTGTGGTCCAGGGAGTACATGCACATGTATTGTGTATTATAAAAAAAAAAAAAAAAGAATAAATAAATAAATAAAAAGCCAGGTAAATAATGTGATTTGGTAAGGATTTAGTAAAAGTCATGTAGCCAGAGCAGAGCACACAGCCGGACTGCCCTGTCCTCACCCGGGCTGGGCTCATCCCAGCACAGCCCGGCTGCCCCGAGCAGCAAGGCCAGGCAAAGCACAGCTCGTTGTTTTTCTCCGGGAGCTCACGAGTGCCCACGTCTGGGGGTTTTTCCAGCCCTTCCCACTGGGAGCATCCCTGGTAACGCTGAGAACACGAGTACTGTAATTATTGCAACATCTTGTCTGTTCACTTACAAATACTAGGACATTTCAAGGAAAAACTTCCAGAGGATTAAAGAACTTTGTCTCCTAAATTTTTTTTAAAAAGTGAAAGAAACTAAATACACAAATCCAAATGAGGTTTTCTCCCAAGAAACTTTAGGAATTTGATATTTTAAGTGATATTTTAATATAGAACAGGAAGATTTAGGAGGAAAGTGAGATCTCTCTTGCAGAAATCCCAGAATATATTAAGAAAGGATTGGCATTATGTCTTCAAGCCAGTATCAGCTGATGGAAGAGCTGATTGATAACCAATTAAGACTGAAAACATTGAGTATCCTGGGAAATGGAATTTGTCAGCTGAGAAATTAAATAAAGCAAATGAAGGAGTCTCTGGATAAATAATGAGACTGTATTAGTGAATTAAAGTGCTGCAAATAATTGAGTTGTCAGCAATCTCTCAATTGTGTAAGGCAGTGTGGATTTTTGAGAAGAAAATATCTATAAATTATATTTGCCTCAATCCTTTGCAACAACACCATGCAAACAGAACTCCTAAAGTTATATGAGCTGATCAAACTACTGGGCACACCAAGATGGAAAAGGTTTACAAGCATTTTCCAACAACAATTCTGTATTTCTTCACTGATTCCACTTGTAGTATTGCTAAAATATTTTTGAAGAAAACAGAAACTGTACAGATGGCTAAAGTAAAAAAAAAAAAAAAAAAAAAAGAGAGAGAGAATATTTTATTAAACTTCCTATTTGTCTCAACTAGTTCTAGCACCTGAATTAATAACATTTTAGATTCCAAACAAACACTAGCAGAGCAAGCTGTTGTAGATAGCTTCATCTCCTTGTTTTGATTACAGTCCTCAAAGTCTCAGTGGGAGATGAAGTTTATCATCTCTTCTTAAACCCACAGATGCAGCTAGACCACCCCTCTAGCCACTTTTACCCACTACAGAGGTACACTGAGTTGTATGACCATCTCTATTTATTGCTTTCAGGACTTGGAATGGCCAAAATATTTCCAGACTTTTTTTTTTCCTTAAATAGCATATTGGATTTTGTCATTGAATACAACTCCATTTCCTCTAGAAATTACTTAACTTAGCAGGAGACTTCTGTGAAAGAAAACTAAACACTGACTTCTTTTCCTCTGTTTTTCAGATTTCAGTCAATAAAAATAGCTTACCTTTTTCATTAAATATTTTTCCTATGATTGATTTTTGAAGACACTACATACTCCTGCCAAATACTCCTTTTCCAGCCAAAGCTGTTAGTAACTCTAGGTCACTTCCATCACAACTACATAAGAATTGGGGTGCTGACCTCAAAATCCATCATCTTCTGTCATGAAACCTGGTCCTACTGGGTACTGAGCCCTCCAGTCCCACTGGTCAAAGACAGCCCCTGCCTTTATGGTTGTTCCAGTGTTTGGGATAAAAGGACCCTACAACAGGGTAGCAGCAGGGTGCTCAGTACCTCTTTGTATTACTTGCTGTGGGGTTTCTCATTCCAGCCCCTACCTTGGGTGCCAGCATGGGGGGGTGCAGGACTCTGCCCAAGACTCCCTGAAGCACACAATGCTGTTTCCTTCATTCCAGTGCCTGTGATGCTGTTACAGTAATTACCTTGAGTCCATCCAAGAACTGGTCACCTGCAGATGCTCCTTGTTCCTCACCCTGTGAGGTTTGCATGCCCATGAGCTCCTGGCATCATCCTTTAATTACACTTCCCAGGGAGTGTCTCCTACCAACCTCACAAAAGCTATTGGAGCTCACAGATGTCACCTGACCAGAGCACTGCCATAATACAGACACTAAACAAACATGAAAGAATAAAGCGCACACACAGTGCTCTGAGGGCATGGGCCCTGGCTTGCTAATAATGAAGCAAGGTATACAGCTTGCTGAATATTCCAAAGAAACAGGGGGAGCTTCATTTCCAAAGAAAACTCACAATTTTTCAGTCCAATAAAAAAGCCAGAACAAAGCCCCACACCAGCTGACCTCAGAGCAGTCAATGAAAGGGAGTGATGGGCTGTGCTGGGCTGCAGCCAGCCCCACAGCACCTTTATAGCATGGAAAATGTGCCTGCTGGGAGTCACTCTGGATCCAGTCTCTACACCACAGACACATGTAATTCCCATACATTTGCTCTCATTTACTACTTGTTGACAGATGCTGATAAATGTTCTTGAAAACCTACTGGAACAATGGTTGCTGGTGAATGCCTAATGGTAGAGATGTCAAAAATTATTTGACTAAATATACACATCCTTAATATTACCAGCCTTGAAACCTCTACATAAATTAACCAATTTATAACTGTCTCTCTGAATTATTAGCAGTCCCAAAAACTGAAAAAGTAACTCTGCACCAAATTTAGTGCAATAAACACTCTGGCTTCTCTTAACTATTCACCATACAGATACAGCAGAAGTGACAGGATGCCTGTTGATGAGTCCTGTAGGCTTTGCTTGGACACTAATATTACAAAATGTATTTTCACACATTTCCTTTTTTTCCCCTCCCACAGTGCCCCTACAACATAAGCATTCAGAATTTCAATAACTTAAAATTACACGATTGTCTAAACAGACAATATTTAAGTGATATATAAGATACAAAAACACATACAACTCATTTTCTCCTTGCCATTCCCAAGGAAAGAGACTCTGAAGAATCTAGTTCAACATTCCCAGTATTAAATGCAAGTCACATTGTGCCAGTGGTCTTTGGATCCAACCTCTAGACTCAGATGTAGCCCTCACCCACCCTCAGGCATCAGGAATGTCCACACTCAGAAGACACAAGGCTTTTACTTTAGTTCCTTTTATTCAAGCAGGGAACCCAGGGAAAGTTCCTGTGGGTTCTTTTGGAGCATGAAGAGAAGCTCACTTTTAGATGATCTCCCACACACTGAAAATCAATGGTTTCATTAAATCTGATGGTTTTGCCTGCCAGAAATAGGGCAAATTCTCAAAGATAACAGTGAAAGTGGCCCCAAATCAGATTTGCAATGTTTAAAATTAGGGGGAAAATTGCCAAAATGCAAACAGATGAATCCAGAAAAGTTGAAATGCCTAGTTTCTTAGCTACAGTCTTTCATCTCTGTAAAATCAGCTATCTTAAATTGTTAGGCTGTAGGGTTAATTGATAGCATCTATTTAAAAGTTCTCTCTGTTTCCCCAGAGGTCTTCAACATTTCAGCGAGAAGCAGGAGAAGATCTGGGAGAAATTTTATGTCAGCTGTAAAAATCCTGGCTCCTGCTTCTTCTTGCCTTCCAGTGCTCTGGCACCACTCAACAGAGCTCTTTTATGCTTCCACTTTTACTCAACTAAGAGCACCACAGCCTGCAAAGACTCATACATGCACTGCTGAGTAGCCAGGAACATCACAAGTGAGAAGCCCAATAGCTCCATCACAAAACATGCCACAAGAGAGCTTTCTTAGGTGGGAATAAAAGTAGTTCTCCTTGTTTCTAATTTTCTCCTGAAAACATATTATAGAACATTCAAGAATGCTTCTCGAAAGCACTCTCTCCACAGTGCTTGGCATTTTCCTGTCACCATAAGAAAACATAACAGGTCCTAAAATGGAAGCTTGAGTATCTCATCTTGTAAACCCAGAATGAAGGAGAAATACCTCCATGATGAGTACTGGAGGAACACCAACCACTAACACACAGCCCGCCTCCCCTGCCTATGCAAACAAGAAGCACATATTTTGCTGGGCTTTTCTAGGAAGCTTAGAAAAGACAAGCATTCAAACCCAACTGAATTTCAGCAAAAATCATGCTCTTTCTTTTTATTTGACAGCAAATTTTTAAGATGCTAATTTTTTTCTTCAATTCATACCCTATGGATTGTGAGATGTGATTCTCTGCCTGCTTTAGGTCAAACCCTGCTGAGAGCCACATCAAAGTGGTTAATACAGATTAGGAAGTCAAAACTTGGCCTGCAACCCAGCCGGACAGAGCCCGACGGAGGGGCCTGACAGATGCCCCAGATGCATCCAAGGGGAGCCTGCCAGAGTGAACTCTGCACAATAGCAGAGAGACAGAAAAGAATAAAAGCTGCACGCTGCCAGCCAGCCTCCTGTGTCTGCAAAGGAAAACCGAGATCAACGGAGAAACCAGCTCTTGGCAGCTTTTCTAAGTGGCTTCCTTTTTATTGTTAGACAGGCAGGATAGGGAGATCCAGGGTCCCAGGTTTAATCCTGCCCAAGGGGATCACAAACCACAGAAACAAATGCAAGAGGGCTGCCCTGTGAGGGTAGTGGACTTTTTGCCTTCGTCTACTGTTGGCCGAGTAATCAGTGTTCCTCTATACCTGGTAGCACATAAATGCTGTGCCTTTGGGCTCACAGCAGAAGCCTAGAACATTTGTTGTCTCAATAGACATCAAATGAGACAGGAATTCTAGAGGGGCACTGCTACTGTGGCAGCTTGCCAACATCTGCTGCAGTTTGGGTACCAGTGAGCTGCAACCACTGCTCATCATAGAACTCAATAGCCTCCATCTCTACTTAAAAGTCTAAACATGTCATGTGTTTACATCATTAGGTCCTTTTCACAGAGAAATCCTAAGATCTGCATTGGTACAGCTCCCAGCACAGTTGCAGTCCATGAGCAGGGCTCCTGTTTACCATAGAAATAAAAATAGCAACAAGTGGCTGAGTGACAGATGGCCTGGAAACATTTCTGATGTTTCCAGCGACAATTACCTATTCAGACACTCCTGTCAGACTTTCCAAATCACAGTCTAAGGGCAGTTGCCAAACAATATTTTACAAACAAACTTTGACCCAGGCTGTGTTCTGATGAACATTCACTTAATTCTAACATATATGATCACACAGAAATAGATTAACCAATATTGTGCAGTGGATAACTTCAGTGAATGCTCAGATTGGGATCTTCAAAGAAGAGCCTGTATCTGACATTAAAATTAAATAACAGTCATACTGTTCTGCTCAGGTACCAGAATTTGTATTGCCAAAATCCTTGCACATTTTGAAAGTCTTCAACTCAAAAACTGCTTTGCAAAATTCTAATGTTTAGGGTTTTTTTTTTTTCCCAATCTGACTGCTCAGGAAAAGAGTTTGCAAAAAGTGTTTCCATCCAAACAAAATCTCATCCAATCTTCCATGCTTTGTTTTGCATTTTTAATCCCATATCAATTGAAATTATTCCTATACTGTTCTATATAAGACACAAAACCACTAGAAGTGCCACTAGATTTTTTTGATCGTGATCTAATCCAAGAAACTTAACCACAACCATGGTCTGTGTCAGTAAGGGTCTAGACTATCTTCTGTGCAACTTGCAGCAAGTGGGACATCATTGCCTGCCTCTGAACAGTAACACATTTAACTAGAAAGACAAATACTGAGCATCTTTGCCTCCAGGAATGTTATTGCATTGGAGACTTCAATTTTCATTATAATCTGGGACCATCAAGGTTCAGTAGGAGGTTTGTGATCTTTCTAAGCAAACCTGGACTTTGTTTTGAATAAAAAATGGGCCTATATATGGTTTTATGCATCAAAGTCATGTGAAATGTCTGGTTTTGCATGGATTCAATTAGAGACAAGCCTAAGGCACAAAAGTTTAGATCCTGATCAGGATCCAGACCTGCCCAAAGCTGAGGGACATTTAGACTGAGTGTCTTGGTTCTTGTCCATCTCCGATCCAGCATGAAAACAAGGTGGGACTCACTTTCAGCAAATCCCTGGTCCTCCACAGATTTTTGCAGCTTTTCCAGCTTGGCATGTCAGCAGCAGCAGGAGGGCTGCTATGACTTCTGATGGGATCTGAAACCCATAAGACACTGAGTCCCTGCAAACCAAAACCATGGCATCTTCCCAGCTCTCACAATTAAGCTTTAAGCCATAAGAAAAAAAGAAAAGCCAAATTAGCAGCCCTATTGACAGTTTTATAGACCCCTGAGGGCTCTGCCTACATCCAAAGACAGTGGGGCTTTTCTAAATTAAAGTGAATTAGCAATCAAGTTCCTAAGAAGGATTCATTTTATAAATTAAAGGGCAGAATTCAAAACAATTTCAAAAGTAATCCCTTGGCCACAAATCATTCTCTGTACAGTGGAAAAATGGAACATTGTCATTCTGATGTTTGTCTTAATTGGCATTCAGTTGTTTTCCTCTTTTAAAGTAATTGTTTATTATTTTGGTGGGCACCATCTTGTAGTAAACTAATGCTGCCATAAGCTTCATTAGGAACATGATAAAGTCCTAATTTTTTCTGATAAACTCAAGTTATTTGGTTAATTTTTGCAACCAGAATTAGGGAGAAAGAATTAGAAGTAAATTTGATCCTGCTGAGCCACTGAAGGAACCAAGATTCCCACAGTCCTCCTTAGCCTTGGAGTTCACAAAGACACTGAACAAACTTTTGGCTTTCCAAATTCTGCACCGCACGTACAACATGGTGTCAGGAGTCTGTTCCCATGAAGCAGCTCACATTTTTTAGCAGAATTCTGTCAGGATGAGGCTCTAACACAAAGTACTTAGCAGAATTTCGACTCTCAGTTTAGCAGTACAGATATTCTCACAAAGTTAAAGTCAACCCCACAAATTTCCTGAGAGCTTATATCAAACTCAATGCAGCTACCATTAAAAGTGACGACTTACAGACCCCCAAAATGCCCTTCCCTTTAATGTGATTTCCTATGGTAACACACAATTCACTGGAAGGCCTTTGCACCTATTTAGAAACAGGCAGACTTTCAAATTAACTTCGGTGGAGCCATGACAGATTATAGCAGCAAATGTTCAGCTGCTCTGCTGTTTGGGTATGTTTCCAATTGATGTCATTTCATGCTTTCAGACCATGGTTGCAACTTGGTGAGAAAGGGAATATTTGCCCTTCTCTTCATTTCACATTTCTCCTTCCAAGCTTTCTCCCCCATATTCCTGATTCTGTGCAAGCAGGAAAAAAAAAAAAACAACCAAAATCTAGTTAGTCTTTTGTGCAAAATGGAAAGAGAGAAGGAATCATTTGTCTTCTAGAGGCAGAGGCATGTGGTCATGGCACTCACTCAGGATGCTTTAGAGTGGAGACCAACTGAATGGTCTATGAGACCAGTAGCTTCTTCTCTATTTTCACTCTTCAGAAAGTCCAATGAGTGCTTGACAAAAGACAGATCAAAAACCAGCCAAACAAAAACCCAACATACACCCCAAAATGAGCCCCAAGCATTTGAGTTTGACTCTCCCATGCTCCAAATACCCAACAGAGGGTAGCTACACAGATGAAGTGGAGGAACTAGGAGGACCTAAAGAGGTCTGGTTACAGCTTTTACCTCAGTGCCAGGGAAACAAATTCCCTTCCTAATGCAGGGACATGCCCTGCTCAAAGCAGACAGGACAAGGCACTTTCTCCCCTACTCCCAACCAGGAATTCCATCTGGAGTCAGCAAACTTCTCCTAGTAAATATGATGTGCTCCCATAAAAGTCAGTTTTGTCCAGCTGCCAGGGTCCAACAGGAAAAGCATTTTGTCTAAAAAACATCAAATTTTGACTGTTACAGCTCAAGGGTTTTTCCTAAGACTTTCCTCACATATTTTACCAACACAAAATTCAGAAAGATTTACTGAAAAAGTTAACTAAGAGGCTGAAACTCTTCTGTTATAACTGCACTGAAGAGCAGCAAACACGTGACTGTTTTCCCGAGCACGCCAAGGCTTTCCATTATGCTGATGTCTCTGGAGCTCAGGACTTTCCAGTGCACAACATATGTACTAAATGCACAATTCAGGTCTACAATATTCACACTATATGAGTAAAAGTCCAACAGATAATCTCTTTTCTGTCACCTCTTGTCACACTGGTTCCCAGAAATACTCAGTTATCATTGCACATTATATTTTAATCGCCATTCAATGCAAACATAATGGGCTTTAGTGAACACTCATATTTATTATTCCTACAGCTATGCCCTTCTCTTCCCCTCGAAAGCATAAGCAGAGTTGCACCGTTCAAATGCATCTCTTTAGAAAGTCAGGCAAAGTGCCTCCTAAAGACATCAGAATAACAGTTTTTAAAAGAACCGTATTCCATTTTTTCTTTTTTTTTTTTTGGCTTGTTTCAATGGGGAGCATCTTAGCGTGGAACTAAAATAAGTCAACACCACGAAGCACAAAAGATTGCAAGGATTTTCTGCAGCATGGGCTTGTCAAAGCAAGTAGGCAGCCTTTGTGTGCTCCGGCACAGCAGGAGCATTCCTCCAGGTCTGAGTGGCGGAGCGCCCCCGGCCACGGCTGCCCTGGGCGCCAGGGTTCCCACACCCAAGGCGGTGGGAAGAGGAGAAAGCAGAGCTGCAGCAGTAGCGTTGTAAATGGGATGAACTGGTCAACACGCTTCTTAGGAAATCCATGGCTTCCAGGAAGGATCACGTGGAAAGATTTACAATACCTCCACATCAAAGGGTTTGACATTGGCTATACTGGTCCTTTCAAAAGAAAGACATGTCTGTCCCCTATAGCATCAACTCTGACTCAGGCAAGAGTGCAAAGACATTGCTGAGAATCCCACATGTCCACACAAAAATTAATTTTATCTTTGGATTTAAAAAGGAATTGAAGAGAGAACACTACCAAGAGTAATAGAAATAAAATTCCTATTTTCCTTTGCTCCATTAAGGATGCTCAATTTAAGTCTTAGTCTTGCAAAGTATTCTGATAAATCGACAAGTTTTCACAGTTAAAACTTCATTTTTCTATTTTCCCTTTATACCTTGAGCCAAGGCAGCTGTAAGGATAACGCCTGTGTTTGGAGCATGAATGGATGGCCCTCCCGTACACAGTGACCCAAAGATAAACTTTGACCTGATGTTTGCTAATAACACTTCTTCTTAAGATGCCTTGTTTCTTTTATGAACTACTGCTTGACTCTAGGATCTAGAAGCTGACACGCATTAATATACATCTCTGGGTGCCCTTTGACTTGGCCATCAAGACCCTTTGACCCCAGACTTGATTCCTAAACCCTGTCAATTGTTTGCAAGTGGAAAAAACTTATTTTCTAGTAATAATTAATTTTAGACATGTTTTATTAAGCATTTCTTGCCTCTTTTTAACTTGTTGTTATTTGAATTTGAGCACAGTTGATATTTTCTTCATTTAGTGGATTTCCAGACTTAAAAAAAAAAACCTAAAGATACTCTTTTAGAGTTTAATCTTTTGTTTCTAAACTTTGTAAAACCCCCAGTAACACTCCAGCACTTTGACATTACAAAAACCTCCCCATGAATGATAATATATTCTAAAAAGCCTCCTTTCGTGCTTTTCAGATTTGCCTGTGTATTTCTGCAGTTTCACAACTTTTTTCAGATCACTTTATGCCTTTTTTGAGATGCAGTCCCACAGCCATAAAAGCCAAAGGCAAAACTTCCATTGATTCCCATGTCAGCAGGATCCAGCCTTTCGGCTGAGGCATTCAGAACCACTTTCTAGCCAACACTTGGTGTTTTTAGACTTAATTCTTGGAAGAAGTTTGAGTCTACAGTAAAAAAAACCAGATACATTTATATTGACATCTATTCCTCCCCTCTGTACCCTCTGTTCTTGCAGCCATACACACACACTGTGCACTAAAAGGAGAGGGTGAGGAGCCCACTGCCAGCCCATCCCCGCTGGCACAGGGCGTGCTGCCACTTCCTGGTACATTCAGAGTTGGGAATTTCTAATTCCTGGAATCATTTTACATTATGGCAGGAATTGC
Organism: Buphagus erythrorhynchus; assembly: GCA_013400855.1. Classification (NCBI taxonomy): domain Eukaryota; kingdom Metazoa; phylum Chordata; class Aves; order Passeriformes; family Sturnidae; genus Buphagus; species Buphagus erythrorhynchus. The sequence continues at coordinate 58,435 of VZTT01023990.1, forward strand.
TGCACTTCTGCCTGTTTTACATCAGGCCTGAGAAACTGCACAAAGGGAATGAACACTCTCCAGTGCTTAGATGATGTATCGAGTGTACGTTGCACACACAGCACTACAGCAATCAATGTCTGGGAAGGAACACCAGTAAATAAAAGGCCTCCAGTCTCAAGGAGAAGCACTGGGACACAGCAAATGAGGGGTTTTAGCAAATCAAAAAGACTATCCGTTATTTTTGTTCAGAAAATGCAGTATAGCCTCAGCAATTATGATGTTACAAAGAGCTGGCTCTGCTTTCGTGCTAGGCAAAAATATTTCCCAAATGCTCTGAGAGAAAACCAGCTTAAAATTAAGTTTTGCATTTATAAAGCTAAATTCACATAGCACAAACCAACACTCACTGAAGAAATCAAAGATGATGGACATTTGCACTGACAAGGAAAAACAGATTCCAGTTTCATGGAGAAGATGCTCAGGTTCTACCTCTTGCCACACAGCTAAATTAGACTTCAGTTTAGTTGGGTGAGGGAATAGCCAGATAAGAAATTTTGTGCTTCCAAGCATCCCACTACTCTCTGAGGGGTGCATCCCATGCACGCACCCCACATCTCAGGTCCCCTGGCTGACAATCAGGAATGGCTCAGGGCAGTGTCCAGCCTCAAAGGACACTCATCTCATGGACAGAGGGGACTCAGTCACACACACATAGCATCTAGGAAACTCTACCAGGCAAGCAGCAATAATCAAGGATTGGGGTTTTTATTAAATCCTTATGCATGCCTGAGAAGACCTAAAATACTCCTTTCTCTTTCCAAAAGAGAACATACCCCAAACTATGTGGGGTTTGGAGTAGTCTTTTCAGGGTTTGGGGCTTGATGGCTCCCTTGGATCAGGCAATTGGACAGATTTCTATAGGACAAAACCATGAGTAGAGACAACTGCAACAAAGAAAGTAAACCTGTTCCCAGCAAGGTCCTGGCTGCAGCACCTGTCCCACTAATGCATGCTGCAGCCAGGGCTCACTTGGTTTGAAACCAAAATCTAAGGAGGAGACAAAGCTCCCCAAAACTCATGTGAATGAGATTTGGGCAGATATCTCAACTCTCCAAGTTTCCACAGAACACGGTGCTGAAACCCCAAGTGGTTTACTGTATGTTCAGATAAGAGATAACACACATCATGGGAGTTCAGTGCTTTCTGTTTTCTTTTGTCAGCTCAGCTGACTCCATCCAGCCATTCTTCTTTTGCTCTGGTCATAACATGAAGACTATTGTTTCCTTTTGCAGTCCTACGCTCCCAGTTTTACCTTGGCAGAGCCTATTAAACTGGTGTGCTATCCAGCAGGAGAGGGAACCACCCCTCTGGGACATGCACTGACCTTCCTTGCTCTGGGCAAATACAGATACCCCAGGGACTGAGAACAGTGCACTTTCCATTTGCAGCAGAAGAAAGAAGTTTAGATAATATTGGAAACAGCTTAAAATCAAAGGAGAGAGATGATGGAAACAGCCCAGCTAGCCAAGTACACCAAACAGGACTGCCATGGATCCTGGTCCAAGTCCAGCTGGAGATGAGGCAAGGCAGCTTGTACCAGCTAAGGCTCTATGCTTCTCGGAGAAACCCTCTCTTTTTTCAGCTGATGAAATGATACTTTGTCAGTCTTGATATATTCAGAGGGATCCTTATAAAGCCTTATCCCTCCTGTAAGAGGAGAACCTTTTAAAACCAAACTAATTGAATTTATGGCTTTGACTCCAACAGACCACAGATAAAACCCTATGGACATCAGGAGGGACCCATACAAAACAAAGGTCATTGGTTCTGTACAGTTATTCCAGCTGAAATTCTTAGACAGTGAAGTGTTCACACAGTGCCATTTCTTCTATTACTATGTAACTTCAAAACAATTTTATGCCTAACATATACAAGAATTCCTCTTTTCTCTGCTCCTAAAAAAGAAAATACAGCAGCCACTATAAAAGAAAAGATGATATTTCTTCTTGTATGATGGCAGAACCCTTCATACAAGCACAACCACACTGAATAGCCTTTTAGATTATTTGTTAGACTGAAGTTCAAAGGAGGGTTCCTGTAGCCAGGAAAACAGTCCCTCTGGTTAAAATTTAGCATGCAAGATCTCAACAAAAGTGATTTTTTTTGACTGTGCCAATGCTTTTGTTTTCTCAACAACAGCAACAAAAAACTATTTCTTCCTTCTCCTCCACAGTAAACCGTTACCAGCTGTTGATGGAGTATTTTTTTAACATGCGTTAAGTCATATTGTATATTGTCTATTTCATGTGTGTAGAGCATTTTTTGCTACAAATTCTTTACCATGTTAAACCAAGTGTGCCACCCAATCTTGCTACACAGTTTAGGGCTTGTTAAAACAAGTGGGATCCCACCAAACAGGATCATGCTGGGACTGAAGTTGCTCTTACACAAAGGTGGTCGCTGCAGCACCCGCAAACTGATGCAAACCAGTGCAGCAGATTTAACCAGTACAAAGCAACAGCCACCATTTCCAAATAAAATCCATTCACATTAAAAACAGACAAAAAAAAAAAAAAGAAAGAAAAAATATCAGGACCAAAAAAGCACCTTAAAGGTGCAAGTAGCTCAGTAATGTTGCAAAATTTCACATATTTCAAGATGATTCTTGCCCCACACTTCTGCTCATGTCTTATTATATAATCTTCTGCATCATCTGGATTAAGGCCAGAGCACTTTTCTCACATTGCAAATTCATTATTTTTTCCTTGTTTCAATAATTTGACAATTTAATGCAACTATGAAGATAAGCTCAAGAATCTTTTCTTACGCCAGGACTTTAAAATATGCCTGTTTATGGGCACATCCAGTTTATGGGTAAATAAAATCAAGTATTTGTTTTTCATGTGCAAATTCGGGCCAGTGGAAAATCAAGCCCCATGGGGATAATTTAACCAACAATACAAAAAAAAATTGTGAGGCAAATGTGAAACTTTGTCCTTGATTTACCCTGTTAGGGCAAAATAAGGCAGGAATCTCATACCATGTGTGCTACATTGCTTAGGTACAACAGCATGTGCTAAGTAAGGAGAGTTGCAGTCTTGGTTCTTAATCTCATTGTTTATTGTGGTTTAAAGTGTGACCCTTAAAACTATATGTGGTTTAAACTATATTTGGAGGAAAGATCGAAAACAACGCTCCAAGGTTTGTAAATGTGTTTGTCTTTAAGGTTTGTTCCAGAGGAAACCATGCGTGTCGTAGCTCGCTCCATAAGCAAACCCTTACACGATTTTTAAACATGCTAATGCTCACATTCTGCATCTCAGGTTAATCGAGAAGGGTTTTTTGTTGGTTTTCTACTAGCAGCTTGCCTACAATCCACCAACCCACTACTCTTTATGTATATATGTTGAATAATTATGAAGCTGTGAGTATTTATCACCTTTTCTGAGCAGTAAGCAGAAAGAAATACAATACTATTACTTCCAGCTACTGGCTTTCCCAAGATAATTAGATAACACAGTGGACTGAAGCCTTGGTTAGCCCAATGCTGTTCAAGTTAAGTGATTGACATGCCTCTGTCTGGCTGCTCTATTAACTGTTTCATTTTGTTGCTATTTGCAGTTTGCTTGGCTAATACTTCGAACAAATACAGACTGTTTCTTTAGCCCCTTTTTTCTCTTTGACCTTCTCCTGCCCATTTTCTTTGAGTCACTTCAAACTGCCTTGAAAAGGCCTGTTGAATGTGCACAGTCCATCAGAGTCCCAGGTTCATCCCATTCCTTGCCCTGAATGCTCTACTTCAAAGATGGGCCGCATTCTTTAATTGCCCTTTGAATTAATATCAAAGGGTCACAATGCGAGTGCCAGAAGAGAAAGAGGCTTTAATGAAGCAAAGAGCTGCCATTCATTTGCAGATAAGCACGTTTTTATGCCTGACTGGTCACCATGGCTAAATGCTGGGTGAGGAGGAGGCAGGGCAGGCAGAGAGGCTTTTACTTAAGTGGTGATTAGTTCAAACAAACAAGAGTAAACAAATAAAAAACAACGCAAACATCCCCACAACAGAAAATAACTTAATATGGCTGAATGTGTTAAAAAAAGCGTCAACATCCCATTGTGTTCATAGGGCCTTAACCCTTGGCAAAATGCTGGGGTCCAGCTCAGCCTCTTCTTGCTCCCCTTACCCTCCACAAAAAACACTGTGGTTTAAACTTTCACCCTTAGACTCAGACCAAAGAAACAAATAGTTTTAATACCGTTCTTTTCAGGGTTATAAAGAAAAGGAATCAGCAAGTTAACTTTGCTTATTTTTTTCTGAGACAAAGCACGTTCAGTAGTTTGCATTTTAGTGCCTAAGGAATAAAAAACTCTTTACTTAAATTATTATTGATTTACATTTTCCTAATGAATTCAGTACTGTGTTAAAATGTGTAGGTGTTCAACTTTAATTGCCTAAAGGCCTCTAATATTTTGTTTTAAATTACAGTACTTGGGGATTTTGTTAGGTTGACTTGTTAGTTTTGATTATTTGAGACTTATGAAGCTGCACTAGGAAAACTTACTGAATTTCTTAATTCTGCCTAAGAAGTCTTCTATTTTCTCTTTAAAATAGCAAGAATATAAAATTGAAATGAGAAGCTTCAACATAAAATATAATGTAATATAATTACAGCCACAATGCAAGTACACAGAAACAAGAAGTTCCCAGGTGTCCTCTTTATAAATTCTGACTTATTATTTATAGACTCAGACTTCTCTTTACACAGAAATAATTTACTTAACAAATACAAGGTTGTTTCCTTGCAGAAGAATTACTCCCCCATGAAAGAGGATTAGCTATACTCATAACAGTGTAAAAGTGACTTATGAGTGCATTCACACCAGGAATTGTGCTGCTCTCTCCCATAACTAAGAAGGCTGTAGGAGTACAAACAACCTGGAAAAACACAGACCACATTTTTAGCCCACTTCTTCAAAAAGGGTTTCTCATTAATATTGCATCCATTCAAGCCTAATTCTGTGTGCAACCTGTCACAAGATTTTCCCTCACTGACACTTCCTGGGATTTATTTTTTTTACTCCTCCACTGCTACCCTACCCCTGCCTTGCTTAGCAGGAGTGTTCATCACCCCACTTCTGGATCTGAATCTTTATTACTTACCAGAATGTGAAGAACTTTGACCTTAAACACCCAGCTGGAAACTCAGTACTGACAAACTCTGGAAAAGCATCTAGCATTTGTGAAGTGGGGAGAAGCAGCAGAGTAATGAAAAACATGCAACAGAAGAAGAGGTCTCAGCTGCAGAAGAGGGACAGAAGAGACTTGGAGGTTGCCAGCACCAGCATGGTTAAATTGCTTTTTTTTTTCAGAATACAAAGCCATATGTTGAGCAGCTTACTAGAGAACTGCTCAACTGTACTGCATTAAATTAACGGTACTACTGAAATTTGGATGGGGTCTTTTGAGCTACCCTGCTTTGCAATCTTGCTTTAATACTAGTCAAGACCCTCAAAACTCTGGATTAACTCTGAGATTTATTTCATTTAATGTCAAACACCACCACTGCAGTGCTCCTCTGATGTTCTTCTGTTTCAGAAGTGTTATATTTTCTAACACATTTTTCAAAAAATATTAGCTAATTTTTCCCCTATATTTTCCATACTTCACATTATTAATTTCACTCTTATTCATATATTCACAGGCAGCTCTGTACATTAGGCTGGATTACACTATTAGCTGTCGACATAAAACATTCTGCCCCACTTGAATTCCTCATCTAGAAATCACAGCCTTGGGAGGGCACTGGAAGTAAAACTGCGTCACAGTACACGTAGAAATAATCATTTCTGTGCCACCTCCACTCGTAGAACAGGAATGTTTCCCAGCTGCAGAGCACTTCAGAGCAAGGCTGTGGGCACAGTGGGGACAGGGAGCTGAGCAGCAGCCTGGCACATGGCACGAGCTCAGGGCTGGAGATGGGAGAGTTGTTCCCAAGGGCTTGCTCCAGGCTGGGGGACTGCTCAGGCAGCTCCCAGCACTGAGCCACACACCCAGCAGCCCCCCTGCCACAGCCCCACAGAGGGCCAGAGAAGCACTCCTGGTGCCACCAGGTTGGTTTGCTCCACAAGGCAGAGGTGAGGCTCAGGTACAGACAGCAGGGGCTCCCAAGGCTGGCACAGCCCCAGCCTCACCCCCAGGAGGGATGAGGGACCCCACCCATGACAGGCAGTGCCATTACAGGAGTGAGACCTGCATCTTCACCCCCATCATGTCACAACTGGTAAGTCAAATCTACCCACACACCAATTGCCACAATTATTGCATTATTGAAACAAGCACCAAACACATAGACTGTCCTCTCTTGACTGGCAGTACAGTGGGGTTTGCAGCCTGTAGAGACCTTCTCTGACACAAACTGCTCTAATTCATTATACACAGTCTAGAAATACAGCAAAGTGTCACAATAATTCCTGACTATAATGTATAAATTACACATGCAAAGCTATAGCACAAGTCTCCAACAAGGATACCTAAACTTTCAATTTGGAAAAGAATCAACTCAATAAAATAAAACAAATAGCTTAGATGTTCTCCATCATTCAAATTTTGGCAAATTGCTTTACCCTTATACATTAGCCCCCCCCATCACTAAAATGGGGAAAAAATTGATTTCCCTATTAAATTTATTCTGTACTTTGTCCAGTCTGTCACTCCAGCCTCTATCAGTACATAAAACATACATAATGTTAGGATAATAACAGTTCTAGAATAGCCTAGTGCTGGCAAACCAGAAAAATATTAGTCAAGCCATCTTACATATTCACTACCATAGATAAATCGCTACATTTTGTGAACCAAAGGGACCATTTATTACTGTCATTATCATTATTGAATTATCAAGAACCACCATAAAATTTGAAACATAAGCAAATGGATTCCTTAGTGTTTTGTATTACATCAGTTCATTGCTGATCCAAAGCAGAACAGAGCCATTCATAGAGACAAACCACTTCACACTGGACAGGGACATGCACCCCACCAGCCCTACTCCCCTACAATTAGCTCTCCTTCCAGCACTGCCTGGGGCATGCATGTTCTGCACAATATTTTCCTGAAAATTTTGTGATGAACACCACAAGATCGTTTTGTGATAACTGGATTCAGCTATTCTCTGCTTTTTGTCATTTTTAATATTATTTCTGGTTTTGGTTTTCATTTAAATAGCTTCACCACCATGCTTGATAGTCTGATTATGCAGCTTTTTTTATGATCTGCAACTTCAGTAGTAAATCCTATACAAAGTAATTTAATATTGGCAGTGGGTTTATTACTGCTACTAAAAAAAAAAATTAAATACATAAACTGAAAAAAATAAACCATAATACTTTAGAGTTTAATAATCACCATCTAATCTTATCCTCAGGGAACTGACTGAAAGTAGCTAACTTAAGCTTTGAAGAACAGCATTCCCCTACCACCTATGTCCTGTGGGTGGAAATACAGTCCCAAAAGTCAGACAATCTGCTCTTTGCTACCAAGAGTGCCACCATTCCTGGAGTTTCTGCAGAGCCTGATGCAGATGGGCACATCCTCCTTCATCTCTTGCCCAAGCCCTACCTGCTACCAGACATTTTATCAAAGCTTTTAGGTTATTTTTAAGAGCCCAGGATGTTTCTGGACAGAAGATCAATGAAACCAAGATTGGCTTTTTTGTTTTTTTTTTTTAAGAATGAACAAAAAGAAAAATCTTAAAAATCACTGAAACTCTCCAGTTTTCCAGCTCCTCTACAGGACAGCTGCTCTCCCAAAACTGCTAGTTCTAACTGCACAGAGTCCTGGGAAGCACCAAAAGGCTTTGGACACATTTTATGAAATTTTCTGTACTGAATTTTTATTTCATAAATTTCAGTCTTCCTATTTAATTTCAAGACATTCTAAAGTTCTGAAGAAAGGGATTTATGTGTGTTTAATTTTTTTTCTGCTAAAGTTTCATACTACATCTGCTTAACCTTAAGACTAAATTAACAAAAGGGTTTGGTGTGGAAATGTTCAGTGACAAACCTTTCAGAAAACAAACACACTAGACAGTTACAGAACAGGGGTGTCTAGTTTTCACACATACAACACAAGCTAATTTTCTTAAAAAAAAATTAAAAGCTGTACAAGAGAAGGAAAATGTGACCATATGTTAATTCTTTAATCTTAAAAGACCACTGGTATGGCCCCAAAGCACATGGTCTGATATAATCTGTCCTGTGCTCAGCCCAGAGGGACCAATCCTACTCCCACTAAGGCAGCAAGGATCTCACATTGAGTTCAGTAAGAGGAGGATTCTCAGGAGCAGCTCCCAGACAAGGATGGCAGTGCTGAGGTGGTCTTAATCAAACTACCATGTGTGAATCCAAGAATACTTCATTTGTCCCTGTGCCCAAACAAAACCATCATTTGAATCACCATCATTTGAAGAGTTAAAGGACAGGCAGGAGAAACCCACCTGAAAAGCTCTTTTCTACTTACTACTCAAAGCACAGGCATTTTACATAAGATCTATGGGTTTTTTTCCACTATTGGACCCCAGCAGACCCCAAAACCTTGAGGTCACTTTTTCTTATCCACCATAAAGAGCAAGCACAAGTACTGTGCAAGCTAACAGGATTTAAACAGCAAAATAAGCAGGATCCAAAGAAGATTCCCAAACAGCTATCTGCTGAAGGTCTCAATAGAAAACATTTGTTATGAAGTAATAAGAATTTGCATAACTTTGGGAAATATTTGTTTTCAAAGTAATTCTCTTTTTCACCTGCTTAGGACTTGACCATGTATGGCTTTAGTTAAGTTTTGTTGATGGCAGCTCATGTTTAACCAACTGTTTTTAATTTACAAATTAAACTTGTCAGAAGTAGAAATCCTTCCCTTGGAACCCTTCCAATATGTCAAGAATTAATTCTAATGAAAACGGCATTGCCTAAATGCAGGATGGCCAGTTACTTACTTTATTTACACAAAGTCCTTCTCAGTTTCTTTGATAAAAGCAGCTAAATCTTTTTCCTCTTTCATGTTTTGTCAGCACTTGATTCCTTTTGTCCCCTGGCTATTTGCCTAGCTGTGGACAATAAGGCAGGAAGAATAGAAGCAGATTGTTGGAATGGCCCTCAATAAACCTAATTATGACATGTTGACTGCACTCACCATGACATATTCAGGAGATCTAGGCTTATTCAATTACCCTTGCCAGGTTTCTCTTTCAGACCTAAAGTTATCCTTTGACTGTTTGTATTTCTGAACAGTATTCATGTTCATTGTGAAAGAAAATCCCCTGGACTTTGAGGAGTTTCTAAGTTGATGCTGTTATTGTAGCTAATTTTTATTAACTGAATGATAACATGATAAAGAAATAGACTTTTGTTATGTAATAAGAACAAATCAGTGTGTGCTTAAAGTTACACCTTTCTTTCCCTTTCTCCCCCCTGCAGAAGACTGACAGCCCCCATAACTAGAGTTAATAAACAAAACTCTTTTCTCAACCTGTATTTAAATTTCAAAGGCACTAAGTATAACCCCACTGAAAACTTCTGGCAGCCCCAGAAATCGTCCAAAAGCAAAAAACTCCACATCCTTTTTCCCACAAACCTTTTTATCCCCAGCATCTTCCAAAAGCCACAGAGGTGCTCAGTACTGTCAGCACCAGGCCATCTTTCCACCCACACCTTCACACCAACAGATATTTCTTCATCTGTTTGAAACTGTGTGGACAAATTTTTCAATTAAAAGTTAGGCTATACATTGGAGGAGCAATTTACTCCATGGAAAAACTGTTCAGGGATCATGCCAACAGTTTCTGCAAAACCACTTTAGAGAGGCTGTGTGTCAAGTGGACAAAAGAATGAAAAAATGAAGGAATGCAGAAGGGAGAGAGAGAAAGAAGCAACCCCAATCAAACTCAGCTTATACGTCAAGCAGCTTTAAAAGATTTAATATTCATGTCTCTATTTCAAACCACCGCACAGTTTTAATTAACTGCTTTGCTGCTAAGTTGTCTGCTATTTCCCTCAACGGCTCCTATGATTTTAAATTAATAAAACTCTGCAAAACAAACCGAAAAGAAATTACAGTTATTGCACAGATCGCTTCCTTCCGAGCTAAGTGCAAACCAAATTTGCTCAACACTAACACTGCACGGATGGGGAAATCTGCTGCTCTGGTGCAAACGAGTCCTCCCACAGTTTGCTGTGCCAGGCTCTGTTCTCCTGGAGGGTCTGTCCCAGCTGGGCAGCCAGAGCTGGTGCTCGGGGTCCCTCCTGCTGGCCCTGTGCTGCTCTCCCTGTGCTCAGCAGCCCCCAGGGACCCAGCAGCACCAGAATCTCTCCTTGGCTTCCCCTGAGACCCTGCCAGCTCCTGCACATCCCATGGGCTGCCTGACCTGTGCAAACCACAGCTGCCTGGTGGACAAAGAAAAGTGAAAATATTGCTCCTGACACTTCTGCTCAGTCAGCCCTCCAAGGGACACTTCATAGAGAGAGAAACTGTCCCCAAAGGACTTGAGTATCTCAGCATTTGTTTTCCTTTTGGTTAAGGGAAATCTGAATATGTCTTAACAGTAGAAAACTGCAGAGGAAATTTATTTTTAAATACATTCATTATGTCTCAAAACAGAGACAAAATCTTTAATCTTCATTTTCTAAGAATAAAATTTGTAAAATTACAAACAAAGTTTTTAAATTAACGAACAAAAATATTTAGTTCTGCCAAATGTTGGAAAGAGTGATTTTATGTAGCCTGAATTCTTCCTTTTGTTTTCTTTAGAACAAAATGTTGCCATAATTGTCATGTTTTGACAGAGTTTCATGTCCAATGGACTCGTATCTTCCCAGTAGAAAAAAACTGTTCTGAGATCTCCAGAGCACAACCTCCAAATAGTATTTAGAAAGACAATAGCACAAAATAACTCCGAGGATATTAGCAGTGCTCACATGGAGGGGTGCCAAAGGAATGTCTTGAGGATATAGCCTACTTTACTAAATTATCTACCACACAGAGCATATTCGTAGGATTGGTTTTGTTTGAAATTCAAGGGTTGGAGGGGGTTGTTTGTTGCTCTGTTTGTTTTATTTTTATTTTAATTTGGAGACTTTAATGGGCGCTGACAGCAAGCCCTCTGAGCAGTAAGAGAAACATTTCTTAATATGCATAAAATCCTCCATTTGCATTCTTTTACTAATAAAAAGAGGTACAGCTTTGTTTAAATAATTACAAACTCATCCTTTGTACCAAGTACATAAATTTCTTCTGGCTGCACAATGTGCCTGGTCAGACCTAGTTTATGTGTATCTGCAGAATGTGTGTGAAACGTGGCTCACACAAAAAACAAGCAGAAGTTACTGAGTTCCTCAAAATCTGCAATATTCCTTAACAATACATGCAGGAGACTGATATCAATAGGCACATACATCACACTGAAGTGTGCTTTACCACCTTATTACAGAAGCTGTATTAAAAGGGACCAGAAATCTTTCAAATTTTCCCCAAAATACTCTATTATTGATTCCAAAACTTGTTTTATATTTTTAAATAGAACGAGATTCACTATAAAGAGCAACTATTATCCCCAAAGAAAAATTGGAAAAATAACTTGATCTTACAACACAAATAATCCAGTCTCTGGCAGTACATCCTACATGCCCTTGCTCAGGAAAGAGTCCTCAGTTATTCAAACTCCAAAATAATCCATTAGTCAGGTTGAGATCTCTCTTACATGGAAATCAAGGAACTTCAACAAAGGAACCACTCTGATTTGATGCCAGATCCAGGATCTGATCTAAAAATATATTCTATACTGTAGCACTATTTCCTGACAGTTTATTGGAAAATCTAAAAGTACAAATTTGAAAGTACAAATTTGTAATTCTTCAGTCCATTATTGCTTGTTCCACAAGAGTCATTAAGACAATAGATTATGATGGTTTACTCTCTGTAACCCATCAAAATAAACAAAAAGAGATTATTAATTGTTCTTTTACTAAAATTAGAATCAGGGATACACAGCAACTACATAAATATACAGGAAAAAGGAGATAATAGCTGAGTCTACATGTACTGAACCTGATGTTAAGCTCTTTACCCAGCTCTCCTCCCCATGCAATGAAGGGCAGAGACAGATAAATACGAATTTATCTGAATATCTGTGTAACAGAAACTCGTCAGACAAATTTTCAAGTTTGTATTCTATTTTGATACCTGTAAAGACTCATTCTACAAGTGCCTGTGGCACTCCATGACTGATGAACATCTGATGAAAAGTGGCAGTAAAATAAGAATTTCTCCCAGTCCTTAAACAAAAATCCAAAATGCTCTAGCAAACAGAGACTGCTTTAAATTTGGAGAAGAAATAGGGTAAAAATAACACTCTGAATTTATCTAGAACTTTTCCAGCAGGGAAGTCAAAGGACATTTATTATTTTATAAAAACAAGCACTTTGGAGATGAGACTACAGAGACATTATCATGGTTAAAAATGTTCCATTCACATTGCAAGAGTCTAAAATTGTTCCAGGAAAGCGGGAACCACATTCTTTCATTTCCCAAATATGTTTTAAGCTCTGTTCAGCTGATGCAAAACAAGGACTGTTACTTGATTTCTACTAGTGGTCTAAGACTGTCAGCCCACAGCAAAACAAAAATCCAAAATGCTTTCCCTTACTTTTGAAAAACTAAAATCCTGCTGACAGCACTCTACCAAATTCAGGTCTATTGTCTCATTTTCAGCTCTAAATCCTATTTATTCTTTCACTCTTTTTCCTGAAATGAAAAATAAAATTCGTTGTAAGTGAATGTTCATAGACTCGATTTTCAGGGAGTTGGATGACATTGAGTTATGCTGAAAGTAAAAGAAAGAAAAAAAAAATATGATCGGTTGCAGGATTGCACATTGGAAATTTATTATTAAGTACCATTGTTTCAAATGATCATTTTCCACAACTGCACGTCTTCATTGTGTGAAATACCCCTTTGCTTTGCTAAATGAAATTTTCTCAGCAGTGAAGCTGAACTCACCTGAAATCATTAATGCAGTGGGAACTCATCTTTTTTTCACTTAAATAATTTTTCCTCAGTATGTGTAGAAACACTTAGACAGAAAATTTAAGCCAGCCAACACTAATCTGGCTTTTCTGTCACCTTCCACTGGTGACTTCAGAGCAGCCCGTAGACTGTGTCTAGGTAAGTCATGCAATGCACTCCTAGTGACTATCACAACTGCTGCTGCTGTGGGCAAATAACTTATTTTGAGCCTAACTTTCAGAGAAACTCCATTTCCTTCAAACAGCCTGACTGAAGCTGAGGATGCCTGAGCACGTACAGCAGGCTCGAGCCAAGAGACAGAGCATGCAGAGATCCTCCACATCATCCCAAAGGCTTATTTTCCATTCTTGTAGCCATCAGCTCAAACACACCATGAAACAGTTACTGGAACACAATATTGCCAGCTTGCTCATAATTACTGGTTCTTCCCTGCCTAATGCATAGCTGAATGAACAAGGGCTGTCATGGAAAGGGACTCAAATGTTGAGTCTGGCAGAGCTGGATGATCAGGATAGGAACACAGAGAAAGCACACACAGATCCCACAGCCTCGTCTTTGCAGCAGTGAAGTCCCAAATCCAGGCTTGCACCACAAACACTTTAAGAACATCCTACGTGGCCCTTCCCTGAACCTCAGAAAAACTGCTGCAAACTTCCTGAGAAAGGACCCAGCACTCTGCTCTTAGAGCTTTGCTTGGCTCTGTGGCAGCACAAGTGGCACTCACTGATGCTCACACACTGCTCATGGCCACAGGCTGGCACAGGGCTTACCCACTCACCTGTGCAAGCATTTCTCAAACACTAGAGACAAGATGCTGGGTTCCTTTTGCTGCAAAAGGGGCCTTTCCTTCCCTACCCCACCCCCCAGAAAGTGAATAGCAGTGTGCATCAGCAGGACCACCAGCTCTGTTTGGACTTGCAGTACAGACCACTCTGTTTTGTGCTCCTAGGAGCTCAAAAGAGCTGCTTTCTCCATTAGACATCATCTGGTTTCTCTGTTGTGTCTCTGCCTTTAACAAAGACTGATGTGACACACAGAGTCCTCTAAAGCAATGCCTCAAGAGTACAGCCTCACAGGTAACACTAAAACTGCTCCTTAAATCTGTTTTAAAATGAGATTAATTACTCTAGACTGCAGTATTTAGCATAAATAAATTTCTAACCAAAAGAAAGTATTTTAAAATTCATAAAATGAAAGTATTATATAAGGTCAAGTTGAAGAGATTTCTCTGGATGCAATTTGGAGTTTCTCATTCCTGTATTAGAGGAGCATCTCCTTTACCAACCCTGACACTCTCCATACATACTTGCAGGCATAAAGTTTGGTTGCTGTTTTAATGCACAGCAGTTATACCCTTGGACCACTTATATTAAAACACATTGGGGCTCTTTTTCCACCTTAAAGGCAAATTACAGCGTATGAATAATGAGTATTTTTGGAGGCAGAGAAATGGATCATCTTCCCCCTTCATCTGGCATGGTGCCTTTCCAGCAAGGCAGAAGTGGAATTTGAGACCTCTTTATGAATAAGCAATAAAAGACTCATGAAATGGGATGGTTTAGTAACTTCCAAAAAGGCAAATCAACTGGAGACAGAGATAGTTGAGGCTGAGTACCTCAGTTTGCACATGATTTATTACCTTCCCTGCTACAGGAGCAGAGCTCCTGTTCCCAGCACAAACAGCTCTCCCCATCTTACCTCAAGAAGAACCTGTCAGGAAAGAAAGAGCCTAGCAAGTTTTCACATTGGCCTTTGAAGTTCTTCCTTGGCTGACTGATGCTCGTCCATACATAACTGGAAGAAAAGACTTCCATTGTGCTGCTCTTTACCCCAAGTGCATTATTCTCCAGACAAAAGCTTTCAAGTCTTAACTTTTAAACACACCTCTTTTAGGGTGCACTGTTTCTAACCCATAAAATCTCTTTTTTGTTCATTAAAAAAAAAAAAAATAGACAGCTTTCTCCCCCTCAAGCAATCTACTCTGCTTGTTAGTTTTTTGCATTACTTTTTGCAATGGGATACCACAGAGCAGCCAGCAACAGAGCAGCCAGCTCTCATTCCCAGAAATACAGTATTTTCCCTCAACACTGTCTCCTGTGGCTCACCCAGCCCAGCTTTAAACATGAAACACAGCCATTGTAGGAGCTCCTCGGTTTTAGACGAGACCTGGTGAATAATCACCCTACTGAAAACATCTCCAACATCTGGCAACTTGCTGCTCTTTGCAGGGTCTGAGCTCTGGGTCAGGCAGGGATGCAGGAGCAGGGCAGGGGGTTAAGCAATGAACATGCTCAGCACCTGCTTGCTCCCTGCCTGATTCTAATCAGTATTCTCCTCTCATGCCCAGGAATGCCAGAATTCCTCAGTTTCCTCAGAAAAACTCAAAACTTTTTCTGCCTCAAGGAAAGGAGAGGAGGGGGGGGGAAAAAAGAAAAAACAAAGAGAGAGACAGGGAAAAACCCTTTCTGTTTAGGGTCTGACCAAATTTCATTAAAGACAATGCAAGTCTTGCTATTAAATTCAATAGGCCTTTTTTCAGATTTATGGGCAATCTCACATGCTTGACACTATTAATTAGAGGAATTAGTGGTGCTAAGAAGGAAGAAAAACACACAAAACCAAACCTATAAATTTACTGCTCAAGAAATAACAATATAATTTTCCTTGAAATTTTAGAAATCAGTAAAAAATACTTATTTTGCCAACTCTAGAAATCAAATCTTGCCTTACTGCAAATTGTACTGCTGTTTTAAATCTAAAAACTTTTCTTTTTTAAGACATGTTGACAAGTTTAAGCCAATTTATCAATTGTAACTGGCTCCCTGGTTTTTTAGCTCATAACTTCATGTCCAAGTTGCTGGACTATTTCTCTTTGTCAAGAAGAGCACTTATAAAATAAATTACAGATTTCATTTAATAAAAGTTTAAAATCAAACCAAAGTAGCTCATCTCTCATTGTGTAACAAAATCCCACAACAGGGAAATGCATTCTCTTGCATAATTATGGAAATCTACAGTTTTAAACTATAAATACTGGCAATGTACAACAAAAGAATGTTTAAAGCATGATTTTTGTCTCCTTTTCCTGCTCAGTACATGTTTCTGTTTTAACAAGTACAATAGTAAAAAATAAATATAATATAAAAAGAAGGAAAAAAAGTTTTAACAGTTATCCAGGAAATATACATTTTTAGTGAATGCAAGAGCAGCTGTAGAAAAGAAACTAGTGCAAGACCTGGGTGCCCAGTCACAACCACATAAATTTCAAGCACAGATTTGAAGCACTTTCTTAGAACCAATGATTATTTGTATATATTGTTGAATAATTTTTCACACCACATATTTGAGAGAATTGCAGGGTATTCATGGGAGACTCAGCTAAACCAGCAAAAAATATGCATCAATTACAGTTGTACTGCAATAAATACATGGTGGCTCAGAGCCTCAGTGTAAATTGAGGTAATACCTCTAGATTCATGGACTTAATCCCAGACCACACTAGCTACTGATCTGCTTCAGCTTTAAAAAAATAGTAATAAAACTACTAAAAATAAAGGTGCAGAGTCTTTATGACTGTACCAAGGCACAGTCCTGCTGCTCTGTGCCAGGGCTTGCTGCATCTGATGAGTTAGGTGGTCATACCATGGACCACTGGACCAGAGGGCACCCACTGACCCCTCTACAAACAATCCTGGTGCTCCCCAATCTGCAAGCCCAAAAACTGAAAGGCCAAGTACTCTTCTAAGGACAGGCTGCAATCCTATCTAGCCACAAACGTTCATTCTGAGGTATCAATCCATCTGGATTTGCAGTGTCAGCAGATGAATGATGACAACTGAACCTATGGAACACTTTTGATTCCTGGACACCACACATTTGGAAATAGCATTGAGGGAGGAAAATGTCATTGGTCCCATTTCTTTAAAAAAAAAAAAAAAAACAGCAAACCAAAACAGAAAAAAACCCACAGAAAGAAAAAACCACCACAGATACAAGGAGAAAATTTAACCACAGAGGAGCAGCAGAGACCAGTAACTGGGAAGGAGGAGCGAGCAGTCCTATCTCAGCTGGCTCCAGGCACAAGCAACACAGAAATCACTGCAAGAAACACAGAGCAAATTGTACCTACTCCAGCCAGTTCCCCTTCAAACTAAAGCCAACCCTTCCAGCACCAATTTTGCCATAACCACTTTTTTCTTGTTTGTTTGTATAGGGGTATCACTTACTTATAAACATATTAGTCACCAAGATCACTCCTTCCTACTCACAAGAGGTATTAAAAAGATCCCTTAGCCCAATTCAAAGATGCAGAACCACACTCACCACAGCCCAGTCAGAGGAAAGTTAAAGCCTGTGGAAAGATGCCCTGGGCAGCCCCTTTTGCACAGCAGCAAAGCAGCACCAGCTGTGCAAGGGTGGCACAAAGCCCAAATCACAGGGATCCACTGCAGTGGCTCAATGTCACCAAGTGCAAAGCACCACCTACACAGCACAAATGCGACCCCCCTGTCTCCACCTGGAGAGCACGACGCTCCTGTGGAAGCTTTAAACCTCACAATAAATACAAAGAAATCACTTGCAAGCCCCGCAGAGGAACAGGGCAGAGTGAGGAGCTTCCTGCGTTGGGAGCAGGGCAGCCCCAGCTCCAGCTGGGCTGGCAGCCAGCCCTGCACCCAGCCCTGAGTCGCAGGGACTCTGCTCCCTGCTTGGAGCCCGCACTCACAGGAGCACAATGGGTCTTTCAACCGAAGGATCCGGCCCTGAAAAGGGGCCCAAGGCACCCCAAGGGCACGGCACTCCACAGAACCCGCGAGGCTAAAGCAGGAGGAGCAGCACGAGAAGGGCATCCAAAGGAGTTCCCCTTTGCCATCCTGGGAATCCCACCGTTCCACAGGTCCCTGTGCTAACCAGCAGCCAAACATCCAGCTCCAGGTGCCTCCAATAAAGGTCACCTTTCTGCATTGTAACACTCAGGAATAGGAACAGGTGAGTCCCTCCTACACTTTTTGGTTACCTGGAGGATCTTTTTTTCCCTCTCATAACCCTTTTCTAGGGTGTTTTATTTTTTATTTATAACTATCATTACCAAGATTCAGATACTAGCAATCGTTAGGATTTTTTAATACTCACTTTAAATTTCTGTCTCTGATTTACTCTTACAGGGCTGACAAGTCTGTTTCTGATGTCAGATTAACAGAAATATTTATGTCATCAATCATCACTCCATCTTTTCAACTGCCAATACAGGAGAAGCACAGTAACACTGAATTCTGATTTCAGTTCTTCCTTGGCCAAGTGACCACTTACAGCCTGGGGACAAACTCTCTTTACACTCATCATAGTAT
This sequence comes from Buphagus erythrorhynchus, assembly GCA_013400855.1. NCBI lineage: Eukaryota > Metazoa > Chordata > Aves > Passeriformes > Sturnidae > Buphagus > Buphagus erythrorhynchus. The sequence goes on from VZTT01023990.1 coordinate 76,840, forward strand.
AAGTTTTGACAACCATTCAAATTACATGGTGTCCTTCCAAAAATTGCATTTGTTGCGTTGATTAGGACCAAAGGTTGAGGACAGGAATGTTGTATATGGGGACAGAGTGTGCCTCCCCTCCTGATACCCTTCAGCCAGGGAGGAGCCAGAAATCAGGGGGAGCGAGCAGCACTGCCTCCTACCCTGCCAGGACTGATGGAGCAGATTGGTTACAGAGCTCCTTACAGCAGAGAGCCGGGGGGGGGTTTTCTNTTTGCTAAATCATATGTTAGAAAAATTAAGTGCCATTCTCTAAAGCAGCTTTTTTTAATTTGCTCTGCTTGCAGCATTTTAACTATGCTTACTAACTGTGTCAGGTCTCTTCTTTACCAGCAAAAATAGATGTTTATCCCTATAAGATCTTGCTAAGTATGAGAAAGTGGAGTTTTTCCCTCAAATCTGGAACGTGATTAAACTGTCATGCAGGACCAAATTCAATGCTAAGTAACCTGCACAGCCCTAGTGAGAACACAGGACTGTTCTGATGTAAGTGTCAATATAATTTGGTCTCAAGAAACTTTTAAAACATAGAGATGGAAATAACAAAAAGATTTAAAATATGTCTGCTGTATGCAGCCATTTTGCATTCTCACCAGGACATGTGAGCATGCTGAGACCCTGCAATGCTTCTGGCTGCTTCAGTCCCTGCCCCAGTGCACACAACATGCAGCTCATGCCAGTCCCAGTGCTGTTCAGAAGAGGTGGACAAGCAGTTAGTTTTAAGGGGTTTTCAAAAGACAACACTGTATTTGTTGGAAAACAAGTTGTGGGTACTAAAGCAACAGGGGTTTGTGTGGTTTTCTATGTAGCTGCCAAATATTCGAGCATTTTTGCTTGAGCCTGTTGATTTAAAAGAGAGCAGGTCAAATCAACTGTGCTAAAGCAGGGATGAACCCACAGGGCTTTTTCCTAACTGTGACATCTATTGTATAATCTTCTAAATAGATTCCTGAATGTTTTCTTCTATTATTTTCCGTTCCACAGACAAAGAACACAGTGAAGTCATATACCATACAGGGAATAGCCACCACACGCAGCAAGGGAGGTACACACGAAGAACCACATTTTCTCTGCACCACATGTGTTAAAACTCTACAGAAAAGTTTTGTAGATCTCCATCTATAACATCCTACCATAAAGATTTGATGACTGCTCACTTAAACCATCACTCCTTAGCTAGTAGTTGTAGAAAATAGATATATAGAAGTATAGAAGTATCTCTTCTTCTATGTAAGTACTGATAATTTAATTCAGCGTTCACTCACACAACAGCATCAGTTCACCATCTGCAGTGGAGTTACTTGATTTATCCCTTGGTAAACAGAATTCCAGAGATTTTTCGTTTTTTTCAAAATCTGCACTTTTCAGGATTTCATTGTGAAACAGTGTATTTCACTTCCCATTTTCCTTAGCTGAATAATTTCCACTTCCTTTTTTTCTTTTAAAACACCTTCCTCCTGAAAAGAACTTATTTTGCTGTTCATGTAACCAGCTGAGTCCTGACTTCAGCTAGTTCTGTGCAAGTTTTTTTCTCAGCCTGACAGGAGGGGCTGGGTAGGTGTCAGAGTATTTACGGGGGCACAGATCCCCCCACCTCACACTCTGACCCTTCAGCACTTCACACCAGATCAAACAGCCAGCCCTGAGGTCAGAATGAAAAGGAAGTCCTGCCACACCATCTTCAGTGAAAACGGGTTTTCTGTGGAAGCATTCCCTGCTACTCTGCTAGCCTGGTTTCTATAAAGCCTGTCCGTACTCACCCCCATCCTCCCTGGCACAGTTAAAAACAGAGATGGAAAACAGTTCTAAATACAATTTGGTTACACTGAGTATTGCTGGTGCTACTGCCTCGCTGGGGGTAGATGGGTTTCATTTTTAACAAAGTGCAGAGTAATTTTGCCAAAAGAGCTGTGGTTGCTATTGCTTTTCTGAGTTAGTACGTGGAAGAGATTCTGATTATATTGGCATGAACAGTCCTGCTCATTTTAGTAAGGTGAATAAGATTTGACAGGGGCTGAATAAGCTGTCTGCTTGCAGAATTGTCAGCCACAGACAGTTTATTCCTCATGCTATTCGAACCACAGCGATCTATGTGACAATATATCTGATAAAGAAATTACTACATAGTCATTTTTAGATCAGGCATCCAACGTGAGGCATATCATAAATTTAAAAATCCTTAAGACTGGTCCTTATATGGGCTTGTGCATGATATAAACATTGATCATGTTTGGCAGAAAGTCTTCAACCAGGCAAATATCTATTAAAAAAACCAAAAGGTAGCATGGATATCGCTGTGCTCACCACAGCTCTCTATGGAAACAAAAAAGTTGACTTCATGGACTTTGAGGAAATTTGTATCTAAAATGCTTTCAAAGAGCGTTAGCTCTTGCTCTGGGACAAAATGTCTCCTAAAGTAGCTGAGTACTTGCAAAGCATGCACAGAATTATATTTTAAGCAGCGATAACCAGACAGAATGGAAGAAAAGTGTATTTAAGAAAGGGAATTAGAAAATTATGATTTAAAATTTTTTGCTGTTTTTCACAACAGCAGAGGAGACCCACTCTCACCCCTAAAAATCAATGCAACACCAGGAGAGGCTTTGTGGTTTTACCAGGCTTTTTACTATAGCTTGTGAAGCCAAATTTCTGTGTCCAGTGGATGCAGTGGGACCTGGATCTAAACTCCCATACCTCACAGCTCAGATGAAAACTCGTATCATAATGACAAGAAAACACATCCAGATTGCACAGCCTCTTATATTGAGGATGTGGTGGGATACATTCTACTATCTCTGAAATAAATATAGCTTTCTGCCATGCAACAAGGAACTGATTGTTCTCAAGGGCTCTTGCTTGTTTTTCTGCACAGCCTTGTCGATCCAGCTTCCCTTTTTCTGGGAGAAGGGACACAACTATCCTAGCTGTGGCAAGTAGGATCCATAAAATCCAAACTGAAGAAAATTACCAAACAAATGTTGCAAGCAAGCTTGTTTGTGTCCCCTATATTTTGAGAGCCCAGTCTGGAGAACGGGCTGGCTTCTCAAGCTCCCTTTCTTTTTTTGGCTGTTTTGGACTATTTATCTCCTATGTGATTTGGTATACAAAGACAACTTTTTTTTCCCCTTTAGGCTACACCCATCAAAAAGATTACATGCAACAAAATTAGTTTTAGTAAAATTCAGTCAAATACATTGTCTATTACCTGCTACAATAGTAACATTTCAATGCACTGTATACTAAAAATAAAAAGTGGTTAAAACAAAATCAAATCTAGTTATGCTGAAGAAAGAAAAAAAACCCACAAAACTGTAAGAGCATACAGTGTATACATTCAACAGACCATGCAAAATAAGGATTCCATTCAAATTTCACATCTCATTAAGGACAATTTGGCCATTAATCCATACGGGTTTAGGAGCAAAGAAGGCTTTTCCAAGACAGATAAACTGAAATGATCCTCCTTTGATCTCCGAGGTTAAGAATCAGCAACAATGGAAGATGAACAACAAGGGGCAGAACCACTGGCCTCTTTATGTGCCACAATGGCATCAGCAAACAACTACTTAATCAATATTTGGCCAGGGACACTGAAAACTTTCTTTTCAAATTTTAATTCCTAGTTGTAAAACAACTGTAGGGCAACCAGCAAGATAAGACATTAAACTGACTGCTTAATTGCCTTTTACTGTCTTACTAGTTATATATGCACATTCTTAATAGTTCGTGAATCTTTATTTACTAGGGTGAATAAACGACCTGTCAACAATTGCATCAAACTCCCCTAACTAAATAATCTCAGCACATGACACACTTTAATGTGTCCTCAGTGAGTTTTAATTTCATTACATTTCACTTTTTTTCTAGGCAGAGTGATTTAAACTGAATTAGTTTAACAGCATGGGGCAGGAGTACTCCAGGGCAAGCAAAGTGAAATGCCGCACTCACACTACGCTGAACAAGGGCTTGTGGTGAATTACATTACTGTACATCATTTTTATTAGCCAGAGAGCTCAGCGTTAAGGGACCACTTGGAAGTATCTTGCATTTTTATTTCTATATTTTGTTGTTTCTCTGGCCACATATGTTTGCTACATAGGATTTAAAGCGACATTTACATGGAGAAATTCACATTGACTGGCTTGCTCTGATTTATTGCTTTGTGTTTCACTCAATTTCTTCTTAAATTAACCAGAGAGCACTTTGTAGTTCTGCTTCATTTCCCAATGCAGTTTTATTACACAGCTCTGGGGACTCATGATAATTTATCACTATCAGCTTTATTGGCTTCCCTCTCCTAAACTCTGTTCCAACCCTTATCAATAAGTAAACCTAAACCCAAGCCAAACTAAACGTTCCTCAAATAAGTGTTAGATAAAAGTGTTGTCTTTTCATGATATCACAGAGAATCACTGTTCAAAATCAGACACGCGAAATTATTTGTTTTAAGAATTGTATCGGTATTGGCTTTTACTTACAGTATTAATTGCTAATTAGCTTTTTATCTAATTAAAACCTCTGTCTGTCTTCTGATCCCACTGCTACCTCTGTGTAAACTGAGACACAAAGATCCTTGCCCTCAGTGAGAGTTTTGCCGGAGTTGCAGTCAGGATTAAAGTCACACCCTTGTGCAGGGGGTACTTTTTGCCAACAGAATAGAACAAATTTGGGCCCCATTCCTGCGTGCCCCAGCCCACGTGAGCAGCGTTATACACATGAAAAGGCTCTTTGAGTGGCACTCCTCGGGACTTGTCACCATTGCCCCCATCTGCAGGACTGCAGGTCTGATGCCCAACGGAGTAAACCCCTCTTACATCCTAAACCTGAGGATTTCCCCCAGAGCTGCAGTTCCTCAGCACATTACAGAGTTCCTTCCAAGAAAAGCCTGATGTCTGTTATGGTAAATTCCTACTGACATCACAGATTCTGCAGTCACGGGAGAATCTGGAAAGCCAAATACATAAATCACATTCTCAGGGAAGTCCTAGCATACCAAAATCAACCAACTGTTTCTTGCCTCTGCTTTTCCAGAACGACACCCTCTAAGTCTAATAGATTAAGATTTTCAAAGCAACCAAATAAGGTGCTAACTTGGGTACAAATTCAAGTTAATCGACTGCTGTGTGTGAAGCAATCCTGACATTTGCTAAAATAACATTCAGCTTTGTTCTAGATATATGCAATTAGAAAAACTGGAAAGGATGCCCGCAGCAATTCTGCTTGAACAGGCGTTGACTCTTAAGTTGAAGAAAGCATCCCTAAGATGGCAAAACATTCAAAGCCATTAATACAATCGTGATTTCAAGCCAAGGATATGATGTGTATATATATTACTTCAGAGAGTCGCAGCTAGATTAACACCCTTTCTTCCCACAGCTGGAAATATTACTGGTGCTTTTGTCAGACGATTAGCCTGCAGTTAGTCTGACAGTTAGCACTCTCCTCAAAATCCCTCACTTCAAGACAGGAGGGAATGGGCTGCCCCCAGCAGCTCTGGAAGAGCAAACTCCACTTTGAAGTCACCCTAAAGTCAAACATTTAGCACCTTTCTAAAAATGCTCAGCATGCTGGGACATCACACTCTCACTTGATGGTGAGGTCATTATTCATTGCTGTTGTTATTATTATTGTTATTATTATTGTTATTATTATTGTTATTATTATCTCAGAATAATGATTTGGAAGCAGCAGCCTGGCCCAGAGCCCCTCAGTGATGATGGGTCAAGCAGAAGAAACAAAGCTGTTTGCATGGAATCACCTGCACCAATTTACAATTGTGCAACACCTGACTTTTCTACCCAGGCCTGGACTCTCAGTATTAAGATATGAAGAAAGAGAAAGGGAATAAGACAGACAGAAAATATAGTTGGCACTGTCTCCCTTGAGCCAAATTCCGACTCACTAGGGAGTTTTTGTTAATTAAGTACTATTTTCTTGTCAGCTCTGAGAGCCTCAGAAACAATACTGTTCAAGTGACACGAGTTGATTTCTTAGACCTGCTAGTGACCAAATATATAGAATACTGCATGAAATTTCAGGCTCAAGGAGATAACTGCCTGCAGCCACAGCCATCACATCTCACTCAATAAGTGAATCTTTACCATGAGCACTGAGCAGGGGAATAAACTGTGCTTTTCAGCCCACAACAGCATTTCACACAGCACCTAAGTCCTCCTACCACTGCACCTTGGGACAGGACGCTGGAGCAAAACCAGGACAATCCCTGCAACCAAAATCTAACTCAGCATCTGACTCATCCCATGCTCCAGCCACTAATCTAACAGTCTACTATGTAGAAATGAATGACTCGAACTGATATCTGGTGCCTCCTTGTTAATCTTCTCCCTTAATAAAGTCTTTATTAGTTTAGCAATCTAAAAATAACTGGCTGCATGATACTGACCAACCCTAATCAAAACATCTGCCAGCCCATCTAGCTCAAGCTACCCTTTAGATCATGTGCCACCACTTCAAAGCCTCCTGCATCAAGTCAGTAATTGTAACATTGCATCCAAATATTTAAGCTAGGGGCTGGTAGTCGCGTGTCCCATTTACAGTCAGCATCTGTCCTCTAATTCCATTACAGTACAAAGCAAAAATGTTTCCCAAAACTCACAAACAGGAAAAGCATCACACAGCTAGAGAGGCAGCAGCAGCTTGAACTTTCGAGCTGCTGAGCAGGGCTTTTGTGCTAAGGTCCTTTTTTTTCCCTACTCCTTCGAACTCCCCACATACACACACTAAAATAGGGGTGGTGCCGAAATTGTATTAATGTGAGCCTCAGGCACACAGAAAAAAAAAAGAAAAGAGGAAGGGGAGGGAAAGGGGGAAGGGTTTGGTCCAAGATGAAAGTAAGAAGAAAATAAAGGAGGCAATTTAGTCGGCTGTAGCCTGAATTGCTCTCAGTACAGCCAAGGGTAGAGGCTCGGGATGAGTAGGGCTCTTTTTGGACGGGTGCGCATGACTGGGGGAGGATCGGTCGGGACAGAGCCCGGGGGCCAATTCCCAATTCCCTGGCTGGGAACAGAGGCCCCCTTTGAGGCCAGTGGGGGGGTCCCGGCCCCAGCGGGCCCGGGGACCAGCTCTGCCCCAGCGCTGCAGTGCTGAAAGCCACTGGTTCCTGCCAGGAAACAACAGCTATTTGATGGAGGGGGAGTTGTCAGATTAGTCAGCAAACCATGCTGCACATAACTCCCACCAAAGGTACAAGCAACTCCCTCTTCTGTAGTGGTTATGCTAAAAATAAGCCCCGATGTGCCACATAAAGGCACAAAACTTCCCCGTGTTCTTTATTTATGGCTTGTGCCTTTAAGAAGAAATTATCACGCATGCAGAAATACAGATATGCTGTTATAGAGTTATCAGCCTCCTGATACACACTCTGACAATCAAGTTTTCTTTAAATGTATACCCAGAATCAGAGTTGAGGGTGATGCTGGCAGAAACACTGACATACAGCACATGCAGGGCTGCACATGTGGCATCTGTGAACAGTGTGAGAATCACATGTAAGTGTCCGAGAAGAGAAGTTGAAACATAATCACACCAGGCATACAAAGGTTTACCTACACCCGAAAATGTGGGGGGAGAGATCCCAACGATACACTGTTTTTATCACACTTTTTTTAAAATATCATGTTTCCATTCTCTCTAATCCCACTCTGCTGTAAATACTCCCTAAATCCTGAATTAGCTACCATTAAAACGACAACTCTTGTCCTTGTCCTTGTAAAAAATGCCACTCCTTGAGCCACCCAAAGACCCATGGTGAGGAGGGGATTTCAGACAGCGCCAGCAAATGTCCAGCACTAATGTGTGCTCCCGAGCAGAAAAGCCAGACTTTGCTTCGTGATCAGCCTCAGGAGCCACTTTCTGACCTATCCCACAGCCTTCTCTGGCACCCACGCTCTGGGATACCTCAAGCCCCCAAGAGCAGAGCTACAACTCCTCATATTGCACAAAACCCCACGCTTCTCTCCCCTCTGTAGCACAGATCACTCAGCGCTGAGCTAGCACCAGAGGGTTTTGCAGCACAGCACATGGATACCCTTTGGACATTCCGCAAGCAACCCGAGTGTCAGAAAGGGCATCTGAGATGCACTGCCAGCAGGCCCCCTCTGCCACACCAGGCCTTGTAGCCAAGCTGGTGAGTGCTGGCAAACATGATCCTGCAGCATCAAAATCCTCAGGAGCACTGCCAGTTATTTTAGTAACAGAACAGGATGGTTTTTATAGATGGAGTGAAATCAAAGCTCCTCAGCTGGCAATGGGAGTTGAAGCAGAACTTTTCTTTGTTGATCAGATACAGAAAGTAGTGGTGGGCTTCTTTTATGGTTATTCTTTTCTTGTAATTGTCTCACTGGTGTGTTGTCCCTATAGTATCACACTCCTGCACATGCAGGGCAGAGTAGGCAACAAATGTTTTCTGGAGCAGCAGTGCGCTCGCACTGCAGCATCCCAGCCACTCCAGTAATGAGATTAAGCAACAGCTTGCTAGTCAAGGAGGGGGAGCAGGCGTTGCTGTGGGGAAGAGCACACTCTCCCTCACACTGCCAAGCCTTCCCAGCCACTGTCACAGAACAGATGGGATTACCAAAGCTGCCGTTTCCACGGAACTGTCCGGTCACGTTCACCCAGCAAAAACCTGCATGCCTAGGGCAGGAGAGGACTACACTGCCCCATATAATCAAAGGGGAAATTGCTACTGATTGAACTCAAAACAAATAAAGTTAGACACTCACATCCCCAGAAAGTGAAAGAGAGGATACGTCGGGGAGGTGGAATGCAGCCTCCTCATACAACTCTGCTGGGAGTCATGAGTGAGCCCCTCTTGCAGCACGGCATCACCAGCCCCAGTGGCTTTCCTGCAAGAGTTTTGGGGCTCCTCTGGGCTGGTGAGAGGCAGCCATGCACCCAGACACTGATCTATAATAAATCAGGAGCTGCACTTTAAAGGGCAGACAGTTAAAGAACAAGAAGACTATTTCAAAGAGAAACAGAAGGATGAGTTATATTGATAACAGTATTTTTTTCTCTTGCTGTCTCTATTAACCACTCTTTGTTCCATAAAGCAGTGATATTATCAAGGTTTACTATCTTCTGTTTCTAATCTCTGTCAAGAAATTCAAGAAGGCAGCAAACCTAGTTATTTAACAACTAGGGCACTGAATTTATCTATTTTTCCTTTGGTGCACATCCCTCTTGGAAAAACCCTCTGTTGAAGGAGATGCTGGAGAAAACTCTGGACCCATCATATGGGGGCAACTAAGCCAGGCAATCAAACTGTGCCTTCTGGCCTTAAAATCTCTAATTTTGTTAGCATCTTCTGTATGTGTGTATTACACACCTCCTTGCAAACACAAACGGACAGAAGATGAGGCTTCCCTGCAAGTTTTAATAACAGTTGAAAACTAAGTTTTAGGAGGGTTTAGAGGTTTGTTCCAACAAAACAAGGACAAGTCTTACCGTCAAAGAACGGATTTCTGTTGTCCTTGCACAGCACCAGCATCCCTTGATGCCTAGAAATGCTATAAACATTTTCTCTCTAAAAACAGCTATTTTTTTTCCACGATGGAGAGTCCATAAAACTGCGTGGAGCATCAGCTATTAGGGGCTCATTGAATAATTCATCCCTCATTGCAAGCCCATAATGTCTTTTCTCAGCCTTTTGTGGGGCTGTTTTCTCTTCTTTTCTCCTTGAATTATAAAAAGGTTGCCTTCTTTTGTTCACATCAAGCTGCTGCTAGCTGAAGCTTTGTCTGTGCAAAGCCAAAGTGTGAGTTTCAATGGACTCCCCCCTCTTTGTTTTCCAAGTTCATCTCCAAGTGTAGATTGTGTATAGAAGGCCTTCTTTGTAAAAGCTGGAAAAGTTGTACAAATGTTTGACCAGCTCATTTGGTACTTTTGTCTCGCCTTCTCCAGTGCCTGTGCATGTGCTGGGCAGCGACTTCCACAGAGAGGCGGCCCGGCCGGGCCCTTGCCTGCCCCTGCACCCTGGCCCAGCCGGGAGCCAGGCATGGCTCACCGGGAGCAGCAGCTGTGCCCCCGCAGCAGCCCTTCACCTCCGCCTTGTTCAGGTTGCAACCTCCTCGCAGTCCCGGGCCAAACACCAACACATGCTCTTCCCAGCAGTTTTAAGAGCAGAAAAAACAAACCATGTGTCTCCCTGCCCTGCTCAGACTGCAGAGACTTGTGGCTCCGCAGCCTTTTGCTGCAACTACCCTTTCTATGCAGCTGCAGCCTTTTGCTTGGCTTGGGAAAGGAGCCCCTGCACGGCTGTGATCAGGGGCTCTGCGGTGGCTCCAGCCCTCCCTGCTCCCTGGTTATTGAAAGCCACACTAGCAGTGACTCCCATCTTTGTTCCAACCTCTGCGCCATTCCTGCACACCGCAGGGTCGTTCTGGTGGGGGAATGGGATGCAATGGGATGTGGCAGCCAGGCTGTCAGGGCTCACTCCTTGCCCTACACCTCCCGCTGTGCTGGCCCCAGGACAGCCTCTGGGAGACGGGGAGTGATAGCCACCAGCACCTGGGACTGGCACTGGCCCGTCGCAGGGCTCCACGGAGAACAGGGGCAAACAGGACTTTACCTCTTTCGCTGAGGATGCCATCAATGCTGTGCTTGGCCTTCTTGTCGCCTTCCTCCACCTCTTTTCTTTCCAGCTCAGCCTCCTCTTCCTCGCCTTTCCCAAACTTGCTCCGCAGGATGCGGCTGATGGAGCTCACTTCAGGGGGGGAGTGCAGAGCTGTGACCGGCTCGTCCCCAGCAGCTCCCCGCGGCTCTGGGGCCGGCCCGGGGAGCCGAGTCCCCCATCAGTGCCACTGGCCTGTGTCCCTCGGCCACTGCCGGTCGGGATTTAGGGAAGGCAGCCGCCCTCTCCCGTCCCCGCGGGGGTTTCACGGGCACCGTCCCGCACCGCACTCCAGTACGGGCACAGCGATTCCCGAGAATCTTTCTTTCCCCCGAGGAAATGGCGGGTGATAAAGACCCTCGGACACCTGACAAATACTGCTCCAGCTCCATGTGCCCCCCGCCCCATCCCGCACACCACCCGCCGGCACAGGGAGCGGCTCCCCACCTCCTGCTCCCCAGCTCCGGGTCTCCGGCAAGCCCCGAGCCCTCCTGAGGCAGCAGCCCGGAGGGAACGGCGGGGAAGCGTCGGGAGGAGGAGGGGAGGGGGATGCAGTTGCGATTTAATTGAAAACACCCCGCCGAGAGAAGGAATCCTCCCGGGACGCGCCGGAGGCACCGCGTCCTAACTCCGGCCGCTCCGTGGGCACCGGTCCGGCCCGGGGCTCCGATCCCGAGGGGACAGGGCTCACACCCGGGTACCGCGCTGCCCTCCCCGGGCCGCCCCCGACCCTCCGGGACCCTCTGAACCCCTCGCTCCGTACCTGACGGCACCGAGTTGCGGTCACACACCCCGTCCTTCAGCAGCTTGTCCCGGATCTCCCAGCTGAACATGCCCGCGTTTTCCCGCTTGTATTCCTCAATTTTCTTCTCAACATCCGGCGTCGTCACCTGCTTCAGTAAAGACAAGGCGAGCGGGCACAGTCTGTGGGGCCGGGGGAGCCGGGACTGCCGCCGCCAGAGCCCCGGGGCGGTCGGGGCCGCCCGCGCCGCCGTCAGCGAGAGCCAACACCGAAACGCCGATAGAAAACACCCGAATGCGGCCAGGGTAAAGTAAGAGGGGACACGGAAAGTAATGACGGGCCGCAAAAGACGAACACACTTCGCGTTAAACGAAACGTCCCAGAAAATCCTCCGGGGTAATCGAGAACGTGGGACAGAGCCCTCGGCATGGAAAACCCCGAATTAGGCAGCACCGGCTGCTGTGCGGCCGAGAAAATACAGGTCGCGACCACCGGAGGACTCCGGGCAACGAAGCTCCAGGTCAGTAAAGTTTCGGCTGAACAAAGTTTGCAGCCCCGAACAAAAACCAGCATAATAAAAACGCGGATATGTTCGAGTACCGGCATTTTTCTTCGGTAGCCTCGTGATTTTAAAATAAATCTAAAAATCAAACAAAAAGAACGATCTCCCGGCTGGCAGTAGCCTTTCGTTTCAGTAGCACGCTTATTAAAAATTACCTCTACTCCTAACACAGGAAAAGTTCGGGCATCGCTTCGCTATTTTAGAAGAATCAAAGCGGGGGGGGGGGAGGATAATCTAGCAACAACTTCCAATAAAAACTCAAGCCTTTACTTCACTTTAGTGGGAAAGATAAGCTAGAGAAGGAGAAGCCTAATCTAGGAGGGAAAATTCGTCTCCGTTATTGTTAGTGCAAACTTTTCGGTGGCGTAGCTATAAATACACGCAGCTCTAGAGCAGAGAGAAAAAGTAAACAGCAGGAGAAGGAGCAATGAAGAGACAGACAGAAATACAGGTCATTTTGTTGCGCTTTCAACGAAAGTGGGGAGGGCCCGATCCAGCCGTGCTGGGTCAGCTCCCCCACCGGACCGATCGCGTCCCGGTCCGTCCCGAGCCCTGAGCCCGCCTGCGCTCCTGCGGGAAAAATGAGCGTGGGGCACGCGGGGCTCTGGGAAGCCAAGCGTTTAAAAAACCGCCCTTTTCGCCCTATTTTCGTTTGAGGTTGTTGCTTTGTTTGTTTTTGTTTGTTTGTTTTAATAGCATTTCCTTAATTTAAAGTATATTATTGCCAAGAATTCTAACAATATTTTCTAAAACCTCGGGAAGTTTGAGAGCAACAGGCGGGGACATGGCGGGGGTGCTGTGCCCCATGAGTGTCTGCGTCCATCCCCGGCCTCGCACAGTCCCCCTGGCCCTCCCGGGTGCCGCCGTCCCGACTGAAAACCCCGGGGCCGACCAGCCTGGGCCGTGTCCCCGCTAGAACTCGCTCCCCGCCACCGCGACAAGGGTTTGCCCGGTTCCGTGCGGGCGGGAGGGGCTCACCTTGGGTTTGCTGCCGCCGATGGCCCCCGGCCGGATGGAGCCCGTCTCCTGGTACCTGCAGAGAATTTTGGAGACGCAGCCGTGGGACACTCGCAGCTGGCGGGAGATGACACAGGGCCTTATGCCATGGTGGGCCATCTCCACTATCTTGTGCCGGATATGGTTGGGTAAAGGCCTGCCATTGATAAACACTCCTCCGAGCTGATTGACTCTGCCCTGGCCTAGAGGGGTAGAGACTAGAAAAGGAGGGAAGGGAGGCAGGGAGGTAAATGGCGTTAACGTCTCCTTCAGATCCTGCTGCGCCTTTTTAAATTTTTTTTTCTCCTGTTTTTGTTGTTGTTTTTACTAGTTTTTCTATAAGACAACTCACCCCCTCCCGCCCCGCCGCACGCCCTGGGCCCGCAGCTCCCGCAGAGACGCCGCCGGCCCGGCGGGCAGGGCAGGGAGGCGGCCGTGGGCTTCACCTGTTGCACTCCGCCGGAGCCGGCTTTCAGAGCCCGCCTGACTCCGGCGGAGCAGGGGGAAGCGGTGCGGGAAGGCCGCAGTGTCCCCGGCGGTGGGAGCGGCCGCAGCCGCCCGTCCTCCCTCGGGCAGGGCCTGGTAGTCCCCGGTACTGCGGGGCCCTCGCACCGCCGCTACCTCGATTAAGGGCTGCCGCTCGCAGCGGCCCGGTGCCGACCCGTGGTTCTAAACTTCCTTTCGATTCGCATTGCTTTTATTCGAGCTTAATTTTTTTCCTAACTTTTTCCCGAACTTTGGGCTCCCCAAATCACCACCCTTCACTCCACTAAGGGAACCGGGGCCAGCTGCGTTGCCGACCTCCCGGTCTGCTCCTCCCGCCCCCGGGACGGGCCGCTCGCAGGGTGCGAGGCCGGAGCCAGCGGCTGCAGTGGTCCGAGCCGTGCCCGTCCTGGGACAAAACCTGCTCTGACAGCCCAGGGGGAAGCCGGGCGGCTGTCCTGGAGTCCTCCGTGCGCCAGTGCTGGCGGGCCGGGGGGGACGCTTTGTCCCAGCACGGAATGATTATCCCCTTCCCGACCGGGAGCAGCACGGGCGCGGCCTTACCTTCCAGCGGGAACCCGCTGCGGGGATAGTTCTGCCCGGCCCCGGGGCGCATCATCCTGGGGACAGCTCCGGCCAGAGTTGTCATCGCGGCGGCAGCGGCCGGCAGGGTTATATCCAGGTGAGGGCCTGATCTAGGGGAGATCCGCGCTGTCAGCGAGCCCCGCCGAATCAGGAGCGGTCCCGGAGGGGGTGGGGGATGCCGCCGAGGGGCGGGGAGGAGGCAGCTCCGCCGCTGCCCCTTTGTCAGTGACCCGCGCTGCCCCGCACCGGGAGGGCAGGGGCCGGGCCGGAGCCCCGGCGGGCGGCGCGGCGGGGCGCG
>VZTT01023991.1:0-17716 GCA_013400855.1 Buphagus erythrorhynchus
AAAGGTCTTTTTCAGCCTAAACAGTAAGAAAGACAATTACTGTGTTCGTGTAATAGAATCACAGAGTTGTTTGGGTTGGGAAGGAACTTAAAGCCCATCCCATTCCACCCCCTGCCATGGGCAGGGACACCTTCCACCAGCCCAGACTGCTCCAAGCCCTGTCCAACCTGGCCTTGGGAAGAGATGGGGCAGCCACAGCTTCTCTGGGCACCCTGTGCCAGGGCCTCCCCACCCTCTTAGTGAAGAATTCCTTCCCAATTTCCAATCTAAACTTAGATTGGATAAACTTCTTTCAGTTTAAAGCCATTCCCCTTCCCATGTTATTCAGAAGGACCAAGCCTCACTGCAGGGAAAGAGAGGTGGCACATGCTTTGAACACAACACATGGATTTATTTTTTCCCTCTCAGCATATTTACATTTTAGAGCCCCCAGTAAAAGACTCAGGATCGAGCAGTAGTTGTGCTAAAGGCACATCCCACTGGAGGTCAGTATTTCTCCAGAAATGGGGAATCCCTGCCTGCTCCAAAACATGGGTGGCCTGATGCAAAATATTTGCATCAACAAGATTTGGAAAAAAGAAAACCTCTTCCCTACGGTTAATTATTCAACTGGCTGTCTTTTAAAATTGCATTAAAATGTAATTGGGAAGCTATTGCTGGCCAAACATGGGCTGGGGGGCCCAATTCTGCACAAGGCACTACTGAGCATCCTGTCCAAGGTTCACACAGGGGGGTTACCTGGGGCAGGATGTGTTCCCTGGCCTCCCACCCTGCCCAAAAATCCTCTGCAGAGCTGAGCTTTGGAGCTTGCAGAAGGAGACCCAGGCTCTGCATCTCTCTCCTAAATGATCCTTTTGATTTCTGAGTTACATGGACTGAGTTTTCTAATTTAAAAGAAAAAAGGGTCGCCGAAGAAACAGAGCTCTGAGTTTTAAAGGAATCTGCATCCTTCCTTCCCTGAGGTTTCACTTGGCTTTGGCCAGTCCCCTACAAACCCTGGAACCCTGTCTGACACTGACAGCAGCCAAACACACAGAGCTCCCTCTCATCTCCCTGCCAGTGCCACTCCTCACAGCAGGTTTTTGGTGGGCTTTGTTTTAATCATCACTTTCTCCTTTCACAGGGGCCATGGCCACCCTCGAGCTCGTCACTGTGTGCCAGTGACTCTTCACCTGCAGCAGCAGGAGCAGGGCTCTGCCAGGCAGGCAGGCAGCTCAGGCACTGGGAATCTGCCTTTGTCTTCCTTTTGTTTTTCCTTTGTCTTCCCTGAGCTGCAGAGCCCTGGCTCTGACCCCTCAGATGTGCAAATACCTCAAAGGCTGGGAAGAGAAGAGCTGCAGAAGGGAACGGGACAAAGAAGGTGAAAGTGGGTTTTAAACCACGTATCTTCAGCCTCAAACTCTGCCAGCTCTGGCTTTTAAAAAGCCAGGCCTGACATGGCCATGGCCTGATGAAGAAAAGAGCAGAAGTGCAGGGACTGGGCAGCCTCACACTGGCAGAAGCTCCAGTGCCACCCTGGCACAGACAGGGCTGGCTTCCCCTTGTCTGATGCACAGAAAATCAGAAGCTGAGACTGGACTGCTCCCATCCCTGGAAGTGCTCAAGGCCAGGCTGGATGGGGCTCTGAGCAACCTGGTCCAGTGGAAGTTGTCCCTGCCTGTGGGCCTTTAACCATGTTAAAGGTTCCCTTCCAACCCAAACCATTGAATAATTCTATGATACCTTGCCAAACACTGAAATACTCAGAAAGAGCCTCTGCTCCAAGAAAATGCTCTAAAGAAATGTCTCTTCTGGGAATTCCTTGTGCCCAAGGGGCACAGCCATGGATGACACAGCCATGGGATGAATGTTTCTGGAAATAACATCAAGGATCTGTATGGACAGGCCGTGTGGTGGGACACAAAGGTGCCTCATGCAGTGAAGAAACAAAACCCCAAATTGAGAATAAAAGACTGACACGAGTCTCACACTTCTTTTCTTGTGAACAGCCCTGTCAGTCTCTTGCCATTCCAAAGCTGCAGGATAAATCCCTGAAGGGATTATTGAAGAAAAGAGTCCTGGAGTCCCAGGCTGGTGGGGAGCAGAGCCTGGCAGAGGCAGGGGCTCACTGGGAGTGCCCCCGAGCCCAGGGCTGCCACAGAGCAGCAGCAACTCTGACTCCTGCAACAAGCCCCAGCAACTGGGCTCCCTTGGCAAATCACCCAAAATAAACAGCATCTGTTTTCACAGATGGAGAAAATTAAGACATACTAGCAACTTAGTTTGAAGTTATAAGGCCAGACATAAATAAATGAGAGGCAATCTTTCCATAAGATGGTGGCTTGATTGCTGAGGATACAGACAGATGAAGAAATCACCTTGGGGTGAGATAGGCTGTAACTTGCTACACATCCATGGGGCTGGGGGAACTGCTCCTGTGGATCCTCAGAGCCCTGAGGAAAGGACAGGTGAGTGGTGTAGCTGAAGGGATTGGGCTAGGAGCACACACATGGGCAGTTATGGCAAATTAGCTGATGCTCTGCAAGTTCACACCCTCATTTGCCTCGTGCAACTTTTTATTCTCCCTCCATTTACTGTCTGGCCTCCCTGAATTCACATAACTGAAAAAATAAAAAAAAAAGAAGAAAAAGAAAACAAGCCAAGAAGTGATGTGGCACACTCTCTTTGAAAAGTCAACTGAAGTGCACTGAAAGCCACTACTTCAAAGGTTTGAAGTCTATTTTATTGACTGGAAGGAAGATGATGGTATGATAAGTAAACCTTGGAGTGCCTTGGCACGAAGGCTCAAAGCTGGAGACTCACTCAACACAAACAGGGGTGTCTGAGAGTGCCAGGGAAGGAGCAGAAGCCAAAGGAAGAAGCAAGAAACTGAGTCTGCCATGGACCCTTTGATTTTTCCAGCTCTCACCTTTCCCCATGTTGGGCCACTCCAGTTCATGACTGGGCAGTTACATCCAAGTTGAAATCACTGTTCTTCCCCATGAAGAAAAAAGTGCCAAGACCTCTTGGCATTGCTCTCCAGGAGCCTTTTCAAGCCAACAAAGTCTTACCTCTGGCTCTACCCGATGCCAGAGCTCCCAAGGTTTACACATAAACTCAGGCCCAATTTCAGGCTCTTGAAACACTTGGCATTTAGCTTTTAAGGAAGTCTGGAAAAGGCTGTTATTGCCCAAAGTCCTGCTCCCCTTCCAGGAGAATCAAGGGGAGATGACTCGACCTTGACCCTGTGCTTTGTAGCTGGAGGGGTGGGGAGCACATGGTCCAAATGCTGCACACTCAACCCTGGATGCACAAGAAGATTTTCTCTGCCTTCTTTTCTGGTCTGTGAAGATGCCAAGGCAGAAAGATCTGAGCCAAAACCCTTCCCACAACAGGAAGGCTGTCAAAGGCCTTTCACCATTGTACAGCTTGATGGTTCCAGTTCTGTCTTGACCTTTTCATGGTGAGGGACAACATTTCTGCCTGGCCCAGAGTGTGTGGGAGCCACTCAATCTGCCTCAGCTTCATGCAAAGCCTTTTCCTTGGGGCCACCACTGCTGGGAGCTGTCAGTGGGCTGAGAAACAGCACAAGGAAGCAGGGAGTGATTGAATATTTCTTTCTACAAGTCAGCAGAGCTCTGTCTGTGGGCTCTGAGGTGCAAATCTGCTCAGAAGTAAAGGCTGAAGAGTAGGTTGTAGTGCAAAATCCCAGCTGAGCCATCTGCTGAGGTGCAGCTCACCTCCCATGAGGCAATGAAAAATCAGTGTTATTCAAAGGGACTGTACTGTTCCAAAAATGTCCCCAGAGCCAATAAAGACAGTGAAGATCAAGTGCTCCAGAGATCTCACCAATACAACAGAAACACAAAAGAACTGGGCTCTTGGGACATTTTAAAGCAACTTTTGTAGAAATCTCCAGGGAGGGAGGAAAGGTCAGTCAAGACCTCCTCAAGAGTTCCTGGGTAGCCAGAATGCCTGGATTATTAGTCTGGGAATCATCTCAGCCTGCAAAGCTGCTTCTGGGCTGTCCTGGTCCATCTTACCTGCCATGAGAGCATTCTCTGATCAGACCCTCTGCAGGGCTTCTGAAGGAGCAGGAAAAGCAGGGAGAGGATGGAAAGAAAGGAATGATGACACCTCTGAAAGCCATCTGTAAGTTCTAGCACAATCTCCCTGGTCTCCAGGCACAGATATCAGGCCTGGAAAAGCTCCAGGAGTGCAGAGATGAGATTTCTCTGCAGATACAGAGTTGTAAGAGAAGACATTAAGAACATCAGTGAGGTCTTTCAGGGATGATAAAGATGAGCAGTCCCAGACAGCAAGGGCTTGGATTGGCACCAGTGAAGGCAGCAAGAACAGCCCTACTCAGTTTTACTTCCAAGTGCTGCCAAAGAGACAAGAAAAAACAGAGACAGGTAGAGAGCAGGTGATGTCCAACACCCTGAGAGCAACATCTGAGACTTCAACTGCCCAAGTGAAAGGGTGCTCGGCTGAAGTAAAGGCTTGGGAGCAGAGGGAAAATCCTCTCAGCCCTGCTGCCACACTCATTCCAAAACATCAGCATCCTTCTCTGAGCCTCAGGGCCAGCTTGGAAAATGGCCTTGGAGAAGAGAGAAGGAGCCACCAAACTGCAGCAAGACAGGACAAGGGGTGCTGGTTTCCAGCCAAAGGAGGGCTGATTCAGGTGAGTTCTAAGGAAGAAGTTTTTTTTTTGTGATGAGGGTGCCCAGAGAAGCTGTGGCTGCCCCTGGACCCCTGGGAGTGTCCCAGGCCAGGCTGGATGGGGCTTGGACCAGCCTGGGATAGTGGAAAGTGTCCTTTAAAGTCTCTTCCAACCCAAACCATTCCAAGATTCTCTGGGGCTCCCTCCCACCTCTCTGGGTTTCTCTGCCAGTTGCTGCCAGAAGAGATGCAGGTAAGATTTCATCTCCTCCCCTGCTTTTCTCCCTTTCTTTTCATATTTTGAGGGCCTGCTAGGAAGGGAAGGTTTGAAGGATTTCTCCTTCCCCTTCCTCCTGGCCCAGCCACTCCAAAATAAACAGCCCCCAGCAAAGAAACCCAGTACTGCTTAATAAATTCACCCTGTAAGGAGAGAGATTTCATACAAGAAGGGATTATTTCCAAGGGTACTAAGATAATTACATGGGTAACTTGGAAGAGTTCAAGAAAACAGTTTGAATTTTCTTACCAGTTTCCCATAGCTTGGAGCAAAAAGAAAATAAAATGCTCTGCTGTAATCAAATCATGTTTTCTGAAGCCCTCTGTTGGCAAGCACACAATTCCTTCACCACTTCCATTAGAACACAAATACTGGGGAGAAAATGACAGCATTTCCAAATGGAAAGAAATGGGGCTCAAAAGCACCAGGTCAGCCACTCACAGCTTCCTACCTGGTGGGAACATGATGCCATGTGAAAAAATACTCCTTTTCTCACTGAAAGTCAAACTGGCTCCCACTGATGGTGGAGCAGGAGCACAGCCAGGACCTTGGCACTGAGGTGTGAACTTACTCCTGCTCCCAAGGACTCTTCCCATCAATCCAGCAAATCCCTGTGACATTTCCTATGCAAACCTCACCCATCCAGCCCCAGCAGCAGCTCTGTCCCAGCAGGAGCTCACAGTGATGTCCCAGTTCAAACCAGTAAAGGTCTATGGGAACAGACAGCTCACACTTCTTCCAAAAAGAGAGAATTTTGACATCCTTTTGAAGGGCTGCCCCAATAAAGCTAGAAGATCCAACTATCTCCATGGAAGACCATAAATGTCTGCTCCTGACCTCTCAGATGCTTCCTTGTGGTTTGGGTTGCCTTCCTAACTTCCCAAAATTAACTTTTTGAGATTCAGGCTTGAGAGAACAGCCTGGCTTTATCCCAAGAAGCAAAAATCTGAGCTACTTGAACCTTGTCCAAGTCAGTGCTTTCTCAAGTTTAACACACCCTTTGCTTTATGACCATGTGTGGCATTTCAGGAGTTTCATGCTGGTATCACCTGAAGAAAAGTGCAGGTTACAAATACACAAATTAACCTACCTGAGGCATAGCATTTTAAAAGTCTAGCTGTTTAGCATCAAGTTTTAAAAAATTAGGATCAAATTATACACAATAATACCATTTATAGCAATCAACAGTTGGACTAGTTATTAAAAGAGAAGGGGAAAAAAAAAGTGTTAAACCATAAACTTTTCCATCCTGTGGAACAACCTGTCACAGATGCTTCAAAACCAGAAAATGCACATTTGTCATGAAATGAAGGCATTCAAGCAGCTTTTAAAATACATTTTGAGGAGAATTCTCCCACGCCTGCAGAACTAAAGATGGCAAAGACACACACTGGACACCAACATGGAGCTGGGCAAAGTGCCACCCTCACTGGGCTGGGAAATCCCAGCCCTGCTCTCCAGGACAGAACCTCAGCAAATATCCATCCTGGCCCTCCAAAACTCCCATTCCACAGGAAACTCCTGGGAGGGGACACATGACAGCCTGGTAGGAGAAAAGTGTCAGGGATGTACTGCAGGGGATGGTGGAGATCAAAGCAGGTCCCCCAAAATAACCTTAAATTCACAAAAAAAACAGATATGAGCACGCCAGGGAAAACAGAGCACCCAGCTAAGCACAGACACACACACATCCTCTACCTGACACCCAGAGCATCCAAAAATTATTTCTTCCACTACTTCCAAACTCCTCACTCTGTAAAAACTGAGAGTATTTATAGCAACATCCCATAAGGCATTAAATGAGGAATTTATTTTCCTATAAAGGATCTGTAAAAATAAACAGTGAGCCAAATATCTGAGAAAATTCTTTGACATTTTCATTTCTGAATCCAAAGCATTTCCAGCCTCAGGTAACTGACTTATTTTTTCTTTTTAATTAGTTGATATGTTGCTGTGGTGCTCAAAACAATCCCCCTTGGCAGTCTCAGACCCCAAATATGTATTTTCTGTCTGTGAAGCTGGGTGCCCACCTCACACTGACTGCAGCAGGAATGGCCACACTTGGATTTCACTGAGCATTCTGGACATCTAACAGTTCAATATTTAAAGTATTGGAAACACACACACACTCCCCATAGGAACTGATGCACAAAAAGTAAATTTTCCTCCCCTGGCCAAACATAAATCCCACCAAACCATCCCTGTGATCCCTCTGGGCATCACCAAAACCAGAAGCACAATGTAAATGTTTGCTGCTTGGACTCAGGTCTCACCTCAATAAAAGACAGCCCACGCGGAATTGTGTTTGTATAAAAGATATTTACTTCAATTATCACACCTAGGGTGCTAGTGAATAATAATAATAATACATCGTGTGAGTTTCATACAGTGATATTGCTTCTCCATATCATATAGGGACCGTTGTACAGTGCTGAGAACAAACATTTTATGGCTAAACCAAACAAAGACAGAAACAATGCCGTCTGCTGACGAGGGAGCGCTGCCCTGCACTGCCAGCCAGATAAACTCTTACTTTTTATGTTTAAACAAATACCAAGAAATAAAATGTTACAAAAGATGAGTCACAGCAACACAATGTGGGCTTCTCAAAGCTACTTGTACAAAAAAAAATGACCCTTTTTTTTTTTCTTTTTGGTCAATTGGGTCTTTGTGAGGATCTTTTTTTTTTTTTTTTCTTTTTTCTTTTTTAAAATCCGTGATTGTGAATATAACAAACAAGCTCTAAAAACATCTAAGACTTAGTGCGTTACAGAAAAAATATAAAATACTGCTAAAAATGTAAGACACCACAATACACTGGGGTAAAAACTGAGCTTATTATTAAAAAAAAAAAAAAAAAAAGTTCTCAGGAAAAAGTACACCACTTTCTGTTCGAGTTCATCTTGTGCTGTGTTAGTAGTCGGGGCATTTCCAAGGTCTGCCCATTCTCATGGCAAGTAGTTATTGCACAAATGCAAAGAGTTAATTTTTTTAATTAAAAAAAAAATAAAAATGAAAAGGGACATGAGGGAAACAATTAAAAAAAAAAAAAAAAGAAAAGAAGAAAAAAAAGAACATCCCCCCCTCCCCAGCCTCCATCTGCTTTGGGATCGACGTCCAAATTTGTACGTGTGACATTCTCACAGCATTTCCAGCAAGGAATGGGAGAAAATGCTTTTCACCACAGAAATGCATAGAGTATTCTGAGAGGAACAACCTTTTGTTTGGCAGAGCTGATCCAACACTTACACTAGGGCATTTTTAACTCTGATTTTCAGTTTCTTTTTGGACTACACCAGAAGGAAAACGAACCTGATGT
The DNA here is from genome assembly GCA_013400855.1 of Buphagus erythrorhynchus. Taxonomy (NCBI): domain Eukaryota; kingdom Metazoa; phylum Chordata; class Aves; order Passeriformes; family Sturnidae; genus Buphagus; species Buphagus erythrorhynchus. The sequence goes on from VZTT01023991.1 coordinate 8,238, forward strand.
GGGAAATTCGCCAGATGTTTTTTATTTTTTTTTTTTTCAGTGGGACATCCTCGAAAGGCAAAGTGCAAATTTGCTTCCCAAGCCACAGAAGTGGTGCTGTGCCCTGCAGTGCCAGCACCTTCCCCTCTGCCCATGCCAGGGGGGAGCTGGCACTGGATCCTGGCCCGTGCCCCCCCAGGACACGCTGGCTTTGGGGCTGCAGTCTGGTTTTTCTGCTGCTCCCCAGGGCCACCTCGCCAGGGAAAAGCCTGTCTGAACACATCTCGACCTGGCAGCAAAACTGAACCACCCCTCTGTGCCACAGAAAATGCACAACGTGGATTTCCAGAGCTCACACCAGGAAAAGTTGCTGCTGCACAAGGTGAATTATTATTTTTCGCCATCTTTAAATTTTTTTTTTCCTTGACCAACTTTTGAATGAGAAGGAAATTAGCTCTGAATTCAGAAAGTCAAACATATGCCAACAAAGATGAACATCACAGGAAACCAGTCTCTCATTTTAAATGAACACTTGGGAGTTAATTGCAATGTGCTCTGACCAGGAGCTCTGCATCTTTAACAAATTCTCAGTAGAGGCTCTAGGAGGCTCAGGGTATTTTCTCTCTCTGTATATTTTAAGTCTCTTCTCTCACAACTGAGGCTTCTTATTCTCAGTCCTAAATTATTTTAAAAACTATTTAAATAATATTATTTATTAGGCATTTAGATAAAATACTTTTTTTTTCTTAAAAAAAAAAAAAATTGCTCTAGAAAACACAACAGGGGCACAACGATATGGATACTACAAGCCAACACCACCTGCTCCATCTCTAGGATATCCCAAGCTTTCTCCAACATCCATTTAGGGGACAGCAACCTGGTCTAGTGGAAAGTGTCCCTGCCCATGGCAGGGGGTTGGAACAGGATGAGCTTTGAGTTCCCTTCCAACCCAAACTAATGATATGTAAATATTCCTGTTGTGTTTACATCCAAGAAAAAAAAACCAAAAACCACCAAAAAGAAACTGTTAAAAATTAATCTCATAAATAGGAAATACTGGATTGTTGTCCTAATCACAAACCACCTCTGAGTGTTTCACCTTCTGATGCTGCAGAGAGAGCGAGCTCGGGGAGGGACGCTGGGGGTGCTGGGGTGGGGGGAGCCTGTTCTGCACAAAACCAAATCCTGACTGCAATGACTCAACAGTGCCTGCCCAGCCAGAGGCAGCCCGGCCCTGGGGTGGCACTGGGGACAGCAGATGTGACTGATGGCACACAGGAGCTGCCATGGCTGAAGTGCACTGGGGTTTCTGACACACTGCCAGACCTGTGAGCACACAGGGTGAGACTGAGCCCTGTGAGCTGGGTGATGGCTGAGTGCTGCCCCAGCAACTGCTGGAACAAACCCACAGCCATGTGGGGTTTTCCTTCCCCCCAGGAATGTGAATTCTCCTGAAGCAGAGCTTGTCCTGGCTGGCTGTGGGACAGGAACCCCCCCCAGACAAGGACCCAGAGTTTCTATTGCACAAAAACTCCTCACACAGTGCTGGACGTGCTCAGGAGCCAAGCACAATCCAGTGCTGGGACACTGGGATGCTCCAGCAGTGTTTGCTCCCCCCCTCTAAAAAAAAAAAAAGGAAAAGTGGCTGGGAATGCTGCAAGCCAGATCACTGTGCTTTAGATTATTCTCCACGAAGAGATTAGGAAATAAGGCACATAGCTTTCCAAGTAGAGAAAGAGTAAATTTCAGGAAGCAAAACCTAAAGACTTAAGGGGAAATGTGGCAACATACAGGATTTTGATGATATGTCTATGGAGTGAAAATAAAATCATTTCAAGCTCGACTAAATCTTTCTCCCACAGAAAAAAAGGAATGACCCATGAACTCCATCTCTCTAGAGAAGGTGAGAAGGAAATGGAAGCCCTGATCAAGGAAAAGGAAAAGTACAATACAGATGTGACCTTGCTTATTCCCCACGCTCCTCCTTCCCAAACCAGATGCTCAAGTACTCCCTGTATCACCTGCCCCAGCATCCAGAGGTAACCAGATACTTTGGAAACACTTTTAAAGCTAGTAATAACTTACCCACATATAAATAACACATCAAAACAGCACAAAGGGTCCAACACAAGCTAATAAAAGCCAGGGAAGTATGATTGAAAGACTGATTGCAAAAATATTTTTCCTAGTTATTTGGAGACGAGATTGTACTTCAGAGCAAGTCAAGTGCCAAATTTTATTTATTCTCTTGAAAGCACAGACACTCGCCTTCCAAGAGGAGCTGCCTAACAGAAAATTTCCTCCTCATTCCTACGAATACTTGAATTTTCAGCTAAGGGAGAGCAAGGCTGAGCTGCTTGCTTTAATTCCATACTTGGCTTGAATTTACTTAATCAGCTGGTTTTGTGATTGTTTTAAATATGTCTTTACTGTCCACTGTACATTGATAAAGGAGAGAGCGCCAGACATGTGCAAATATCTGGGATATGAACTTCCCAAACCTTCAGACAAGGTTTGACCCCTCCTTTACAGTTCCTTGGCTCCTGCACATCTCAGACCCTTGGGATAATTTTTATGTATTCTGAGCATGATCTTCCCCATCCTCATTAGTTAAACCCATGCATCTCCAGCAGCCTGCTCTCTTCAGTGGCTAATCCCCTCTTTACAGCAAGGAATGGATCTGACAAGTGGGGAATGGCATCCTCTGCCCATTAAAATACATATTGGTTTTAAGCCCTCGCTCACCTACATCCCAAATGATTTCACAAATTTGGCTGCAGCAATACTGCTGCACCATTAAGACCAAGCACACAAATGCTAAATACACAGAGGGGCTTTTCCATCCTGGAATGATGCACAGAGACCCATTTAACAACTCCCAAAAATGCATATTAATTACCCACACGGACAGAAGAGAACACAACTCTTGTTCTTGCTGTCAAGAGAGAGGCTGTGCTGTTGTGACACTACCAGGAATTACACAGGAACTGTGCAAAATTCAGGTGTGGCACCACAACAGCAGGAAATTCTGGGCATGACTCTCAATTTCCAAAGAACTTTGGATGAAGATTGTACCATGTATTACAAATATCTCTGGAATTCAAACAGAAAGCCAAAGACATGACCTCTCAGGGATGTTCACTTTGCTGCACTGATCCTGCACTGTTTTGTTATGGTTAAGGATTCAGCTGCTCTCTGCACTCAGCTGGTTCAAAGTCCAAAGAAACTGAACTGATGTGATGAAACCAACAGTTTAAATAATAGGAAATCTACAGAACTGTGGCTAAAATCTCCCAACACCACTCTGAGTAAAGCAAGCTTGAAACTGGCAGAATTGACCTTTACAGAAGAGCTGGACAAGGAAAAAATATAATAATCTTATTAGTTTTTTAAAAGGAGGCATTTCCTTTGAAAGCACTTTAGTGCCAGAAGATGTTTGTGAATAGCAATGACAATCAAGGCCAGGAATCCCATCAGGGTTTTTTTCACTCACAAGAGTTGTAGAAACACAGATTTCACAGAGAACCAAGGATTTTGGGATGGATACGGATGCCCAGGTGTTGGGAAAAGCAGGTTCTGGATTGTACAGAGGATGCTGGTGAGGGGCTCACTAATGAAGTTCAATGAATGACTTTCTTCAGCTGGAAAAATGACCTTATAACTAATAACTGCTATTAAATATGCCACAGTACCACTTGGCTGGGGGAAAAAATCATCCCTGAGGACAGAGATGGCACCACTTACACACCTGTTTTTAAGGCTTTCTGAAAACATAAGTGCACAGGCCTAATGCTAATCTTCTCCAAAAGGATACATTTCATGTTCAGAGCATAAAACCATTTTATCCTTGCATATTAATAGGGTAGGGTATAGTCCATGACCTGGTCATGTAGGACAAATCTGTCCCTAGGCATGGCATAAAGAGCTTTTCTTGCTATAAAGTCCATTATTAACTATACTTTATATATGGCATAGTCAATATATCCTATAAAAGAGACGGGGAGGAAAGAAGAAATTGGTGAACTTATATTTCTACATTTTAGAGCTCAAATATATGTGAAGGAGACAGGGACTGCTACACCCCCTTTTGAACTACAAAGGTTATATCAGAAAAGAAATTCAGATCTTGTACTTCCCATGCCAGTGATTCTCCTTGCAATTTAAAATCAGGCTTTAAACTGCTGGGGCAGGGAGGGGAAGGTCTTTCCTTTGTATAGAATTTTTAAATTCTCAGAAAAGTTGATTGTATATGCAACACAAAGAAAATGCTGATGTTCACAGAGCAGAAAGGGGACGGCAGAACACAGGAATCAACCCAGTCCTGCTTTGCCCATGTTTTATCCATGTGAGTTAAATTTAGGGATAAGAGGCTACAACCAGCTGGTCACACCAGGGCCACACTGCCACACACTCCTGGGAAAGCCTTGATTTGGTTTTAGGGAATGTTAAATCCAGTCCCCACCTAAGAACCAACTTTCCTTCTCCTCTTGTTTCTGAGTCTCCCAGAGGAGCTCGGCCACACTCGGTGGCTGAAGACAGAGAACATCCACTGGGTGAAGAGGAAACCAGAGAATTTCAGAAACTCCTTCGTAGCAAGAGACACAAATGAAGCAAAAATAGTGCCCACCACGTGCAGGTTAAAAATGTCACCACTCCACTTTCAGTCTGCAACAAGTTGCCAAGCTACTGATCTCTCACAACCCTGCTAAAGGCACAGATTACTGCGGCATTTCAACTGAAATAAAACATTTTGGATCCAAGTGCAAAGTGTCCAAACCCAATTACTTTTTTCCGTGTATTCTCATAATTTCTATATGGTCAAAATGTGATTTTTTTTTCCTGTTTCTAACCTGCCCTATTTTTGCCAGGAGCATTCTTATTCATAAAAGCTTTAAGAACACTGGAAATCATTAATTTTAAAATGGGAGATGACAGACTTCTGATGGCAGCTGTGCTTGTAGGGACTGCAACCACTGTTAGCATTTTCCTTACTTCATCACATCAATTTGTCACGTGTCCCTCAATCCTATTTTATGTCAATTTATCAGCTTTGCAGTTTAAATTACCATCAGAATGATTAATTTCTCCAACTTACTATTTCTCCTGTTAAAGGATTGAAAAATAGTGACTTTTAAGTAATTGGATTGGAAAATATTGCATAGAATTCTGTGGTGTTCATGATCGTGGTGTTCATGATTGCTCTACACCAATCCCGTATCAACAAGTTACATAAAAATAATGCAGAGATCTTTTAGCTAATAAGAAAGGCACATACTTTTTTCTTTTTAACTGTAATATAGATCTTTCCTATTACAGCAAGGAGTTTATTACCTAAGGACTCACTAATTCATGATATGGGCAGAGTGCACTGATATGGGTTCCTTTAAAGGGTGGCTCTATTTATAGGCATTTCACTGATAAATAAATAAAATGGTCAAATTTTATGGCATCAAAAGCAACTGTAATTAAATGCATTTCTGTCAATAAACATCTGCAATGCTTTTGTCTGAAATCTGTATCCTGAAAAATGGAAGTGTATTGACAATCCCACTGCATGACCCTTCTGCCACGGGATACTCTTTTCTAGCTTTTAGCAAACAAAGCACTGCACTTTTTTCCTTCCCTAATCATCCAGAGAGAAAAATCAACAATTTAACTGCAATATAAACATATTTCTATTAAAACAGCCCTGGCCCTTCATGCACAGCGTTGGTAAGAGCATGGAACTGGAAACAGAGAGAGAAAATAAAATGCTTTTAAAGAACCTCAGGAAAAACAGACTCTGGCATGATGGATTTCCTGAAGACTGCCTATGCTTTTCTCCATCAGGAAAAGAAATGACAGCAACGAGGGCTCTGCTGCCCTGTGAGATGAGTCCCATGTCACCTTTAACACATTCTCTTCCCTCGAATCAGCACCCAAGGGATGACAGCCACAGTGCTGCTCTTTGGCATTTCCTCTCCTTCAACTTTTTATCTTTGAATTAAGTTAAAAAAAAAAAAAAGGTATTCCAAAGCACATTTTCCTCCCAAGGGTGAGTTCCAAATTGATCCCAACTATCGCTCACACCCTGCAGTGTAAGTTCAGCTTCTAAACTGGGGGCCCTTGGCCAGAAACACCAGCAGGTAACTCATGTCCAACCCGAGAACCTCAGCAGTAGTTCAGCTAATCCATCCTACTTTCCCCTGAATAGAAAAGCAGCTGTGACCTTGGCTAAACACCAGGACAAACCCCGGGAGCATCTCTGAGCTCCAGGTGTGAGGGTGCTCCTCGGCCCCTGCCCTCGAACCAGGGGGCACCAAGGAACCCAAAGGGACTCCGGGCAGGGGATCACCCCAACAGCATCTCAGCAGGCTAATCCACATTCAACACAGATCATTAAATATGAAACAGCAAAAGGAGCTAAGCCATTAATAAAGTGCCAAAAATATAGGAAATACTGACAGCATTTTATTTGATTAATTTTATAATAGATCCCAATGACAACGCTTGGCAGGATGGAGTGACTTCTGACTTCTGAACGCTGTCTTTATCCAGCAAAATTACATGACTCAAATGGAATAATGGAGCTTAGAATTAACAGTTAGTGTTATGAAAGAAAGATTTCCTCTAGGGCAAGCTACAGATATGCTTTTTAAAAATCATTACAGCATTAAAAACTGGGCGGACGCTAAAGAATCCTAAAGAACTAGTGGAAACCTGAAAAGAAAACCAAAAATAAACAGGGAAGAAAAAAAAAAAAGAAGATATGTTTCAAGGCACTTACGTATTGCTTATTAAGAAGAGAGATTGACCTTAAGTGCTGCATTTGCGTGCGACCTGTGAATACAGTTCTGCTGTCGTACAGTGCAGCCAGAGCTCTCAGTAAGCATCATGGAATGCAATCAGATAGACACAGGCACAAGAACAGTTTGGGGAATATTAACTTAAACAAAAAAAATAAAATCATCAAACAGAAAAAAACCCCTCACTATGGAGAAAGCCGAGAGTAACCACTTGACTGCATCCAGCACCTGGGTCTCAAATCAGCAGACAAGGACAGTAGGAACAGACTGGCAAGTGTATTGCCTAGAATTAATTAAAAAAACCCAACCTGAACCAAACAACAACGAAGAAAAAAACCAAAAAATAATTAAAGAACCTAAGAAAATGTCTGCATCTCCTGGGCAGAAGTTTTGCTCTTGGCTGGAGACGCAGCTCCTTGTGACTTGTACTAAGGTATGTGAACTCCTACCAGGACGTTTATCCATGGAGCTGTGCTTTGGAAGTCAGAGCAGGACACTGGACAGGTACAGAGAGGTCACCCTTGGCTTCACCCCCTTCCCACGCCCTGGCCACGCTCCTGGTGGGAAGCCAGGAGTGCTCCCACCACACCCTGGGCTCTGTCACTGCCAATTGTCCCTCAGCTCATCACAGAAAGGGGCAGCTGCTCTCTCTCTGCTCCTCAGCTTTAGTTTCATCACGAGTCCCCAGTTACCCAAGGAGGAATCCTGAAACAGCTAGCAGTGAAAATCAGAAATAAATCCCTGCCTTTCAGCCTCCTAGAGCCTTCTTTCCTTAGTCATGAGAAGGATGGATTTTAGTGTACTGATTCTTAAATTTGTATAAACTTGCGCTAAGTGCTGCTGTCGCATGTTAAGAGACTGTAAATGAAATACATAAGTTCTAAAACATCATGCAAGAAATGTGGTTTCACATCTTACAGTCAAAAATCCTACTAATGAATTAATACAAGCACACTGAGGTGTAATATTGGGAACATACCTTTAAAGTCGGAACTCCTCTCCCCCATCCCTCCCTCCCCCAAAATCAGAAAAGTAATATTAATTAAACTTAAGAAGTAATGAATGCACCATTAAAGTGTCATCAAAAAGATGCTGACCTAAGACAAAAGTTCAATGATACACAATACGGTCAAAAAAGTCTTCAATCAATAATATACAGTATGACAACTACGTCTTGTAAATTATACCCAATACTGCCGGCAGTCTATCCCTCTAAAGAATATTTGCCCCCTTTCATCCCTTCCTAACAATCAGATAATAAAATACAGCACCTATAAATAAGCAAAAAANTTTTAAAGATATGGCAATAAAGGAGTCTAAATTAGCAAACTTGTAGAAGCCATAACTGATAAAACAGCTTATTGAAAAAAGGTGGCAGTAATGCACTCTATGTGTGCACAAGTACGTAAGAAAATACACAGACGTATAAAATTGCACGCACACACCCACGCACACACATCCTTCCACACACCTCTATGCTCACGCATATACATATAGACAACAGGAGGAGTTAGAGACAAGTTAGAATTGGATTTGTACTTTGATCAGCCCTAACCTGTGCATAAAATAATGGGAAAAGGCTGTATTTCTGCAGGGCAGAACGGGCCCAACTGGGATTCGAGAGCACGAAGGTTTTGGTTTCGAGCTTGGGCTGCTTCCACCCCGGTAAGAGCCCGTCTGGTCATTGCCATGTACTCTTTATCCACACAAAAAAAAGGAGCTTCCCACAACTAAAACGTATTTAAAATCAGTGCTCGTGGTGGGAAGAGAGTCAGTAAATGGCCACCAACAGCAGGAAAAGGGCTGGGTCTGCAGCAGCTCCAGTCCCTCTTAGTGGTGTGTGACAGCAATCGGACACGTGAACTGCATTCCCAAGGATTCCAGGTAAGCTGAATGGTCGGGATACGGGCTAGGCCCCCAAGTAGCAGGCTGAAATGTTACTGGCCAACGTTTTTGGAGCGATCTGGCTTTGCTGAAAGGAAATCCTGTACACTACAAACCAAGTGAAATGATCAAGTACATGCTGCTTCTAAGTTGTCTCCTAAACCTCCCAGATATGAGGTCTGATCAGCGTGCTCTGTGGTTAGAGGTTAAAAAGCAGATTATAAAATACCTAGATTCAGATTTTTTTTTTTGTCCTGATTTGGCCTAAAATGGAGTGTATTAAACAAATTCTGGGCTGCAAAAGACCAGAATCAGTTAAAGCTATGAAACAATGTGCACTACGTGTCAATATTCTATTTCACTTACAAGAAAACACTAAGTCAGCTACCACAAATTAAGATATTTTCCTGATGTGACTTTTTTTTTTGTTTTGTTAAAAAATATGTGGAGTAAATGTGTTTTTTTTTAATTCAAAGTTTCAAACAACAAGATTCTTTTCTTTTCTTGAAAATATGTAGGAATCCAAACTAGTGTGTTTAGAGTCGGTTGACTGTGCAATCTCTTAGTGGCAACTGAACAGCTACAAAAAACTTTCTTTTTTTTTCTTTTTCTTGAAAAATCTCCCCTTTTTTCCTGGTTTAAGAAGATAATAGTGTATTATCGCTCTGTAGCCATTAGATGGCAGATAAAAAGCCCCCTTTTAATATGTGGGTTTGATTTTTTTTTTAAGATTTTTTTTTTTTTAAGTTTTTTTTTTTTCTGTTTTTTATTTTTTTTAAGCCCCCACCCCAAGAGGAGGGCAAAAGGCAAAGCTGAATGAGTTCTTCCAGC
>VZTT01023993.1:13869-29578 GCA_013400855.1 Buphagus erythrorhynchus
TTTTTTTTTTTTTTTTTTTTTTTTTTTTTTTTTTTCCCCCAGTACAAACGTGTAGGCAGCTTGTTGGAAAACCTCGGGATGCAGGGGAAATGCTTGTGCGCTGTGGAATGCGGCTTCCCCTGGGAGACCCCAGCCAGGCGGGCAGTGAATGAGCAAAAGTGGAAGAATGAGAAAAAGGGAGGAGGTCGGAGGCAGGGACAGATAGGAAAGAGTGAGCGAGGAGGAAGGAAGGAGGTGGAAACAGAGGGGCCCGTTTCCCTTTTTTTCTGGGGCAATGACAGCTGGTTCTGTCCTGCCTCACATGACAGAGTGCTGTGGAGAGGAGTATTTCAGCTGGAAGCCAGTGAGCAGGGGTGGTCAGCTGATTGTGTTTTAATTTCTTTCCAGGATTTAGTCAGGTGATCCCTGATGAGTAGCCAGCCCACCAAGAAGGGACTTCAGCACACAGGTAAGAGAGAAGCTGTGCACTCTTACATGCAGCTGGGGGGTCCAGGGAAGAAGGTAAACAGCTCTAACATTGTTTGAATAGTTAAAAAAAAAAAGAAATCCTGCCTTGCTTGGATGTGTAACACTGTGATTGTCTCTTTCAATGCTGCTACTTCTGCTATTCAGTCTTGTTCTCGAATTTTTTTTTAATCTGTCTTTAATAAGAAGCTTTATTGCAAAAAAAAAAAAAAAGAGAAAAACCCAATTGTGTGGCGTTAAATATAGACCTGGGTATTGCATGAATATTGCATTTTGTTACTTTTTGAATAAAATAACTTTCCATAATGCAAGTGTGTCAAACTCATATTTAGAGGGGAATTCCCAAATACTTGAACTATGAGTCATAAAAAGTTAAAGGACCAGTACAACAGTTCAGGATAAAAACTCCGTTCAGCCTTGGGTGGCTGCTTTTGTACACGTTGGTAGTAAAATATGTCTTAAAAAAACCCCAAAGAGTCACAAAGCTGGAGCTCTTTAAACTCTGCTGACCATAACCTAAAAGATAGGTGGCAGAGACGAAGCAGATGACTGGGGAGGAGGATTGTGCAAGTGCTCTTGGTTTCATGCATCTTTTCTTTCATTGTGTCTAACAACCTGGTGGATGAGTCTTCTTATGTGCTGAGGGTGCTTCGAAGGGCTCTGACTCCTTAATTCCTGTTATATAATGTCTTAGCAAGAAAACAGATTGAAAACCAGTAGTAAGTGCACTTACTGTAAATGAAAGAGTGCAGAATAAAAATGCCTGGTGGGTGTGACAGATAAAAGTGGGGTTTAACTGGTTTTGTGTTTGGCTGTTGTGCCATACTCTCCTCTCTTTAAACATAACTATGCAAAATTTTCTTCCTTACTGTTTTTTTCCCTTACTAGAAGAGCTCAGATACTCTCTGAAGTTCTGAATTACTCCTGTTTAAAGTGTGCTCAGAGTTTTTTAAGATGAAAAAGGCAGGCAAGTGTTCCCAGCTCCCACCTGCAGCTCTGAAAAACTCCCCATGGTTTAGGGTTGAGAACTTTATTTTTTAAACCTGTCATACAAATGCCCATGTTTTAGTGGTACCATTGCTCCTGCTCACTAATTTGCAGTATTTAAATAAAAACTATTTGAGCCCTACTTTTTTTCTGAGAGGCTGGTGCTATACACAAGAGTAATAAAGATGCGTGACTTTCCAATTTTTTGTTTAATTTCGTGATGATTCTCTTATTGTTAAAAAGTGTCTGCTTGTGACAAGTTGGCTGTGGGATGTTGGTATTGTCCTATAACAACAGCTGGTTCTTAGATGCTCAGATATCCTGAGGTTTGATCTGGAGGAGACCCTGGAATGGGGTTGTGGGATAGGTGGAGGAGCGTTTCTGTTGGCTTCAGTGGACCTTTATCCTGTGCAAGCCTGAGGAAACACCCAGGTTTGAGTGGAAATCTAGGAGGGTAATTGCAAAGGCATGGGAAGCATCAGGGAGGTTGAGGGTAACAGTGGATTTACAGCAAGGGATAAGAGCTGTGAAGTTGGGTTTTGCACTAGATCATGGTGCAGGAGCGCTCTTCAGTTTCAGATAATCTTTGGCAATAGTTCTCCACTGAAGGTTTTCAAGACGTGCTCTTCCCTTTTTGTGGGATGGGAGGAGGAGAGGGTTCATGAGGTGAGGAAAGCTTGGAGCAAAACAGTGTCAGGCAATAATGGTTCTGGATAGCAGGGATTGCTCTGAAGTGATGTCCAGTGCCCTCCTTCCCTGTAGGAACTGGGAATTGCATGGGCTTGGGGCTCTGGAAAATTAGGCAATAGCCCTGCAAGTCCCCCAAGTTCCTGCAAGCCGTTCAGGCTTCATCTTAAGCAAAGGGATCTTTTATGAATGGATGCAAATCTTCTTAAGCTCCTTGCAGTTGTCCTTAGGGGAATTCCTGGCAGGTGGGCTTGTCCAGGCTGCACGCTGCAGAAATGCTGCCAGGGCACACGCAGGATCCTCACACAGGGCTGCTGCTCTGCTGTGAAAGAGGGCCAGACATGTGGAACTGGAATGGGTAAAAACTTTCAGAGAATATAAGAGTATTCATTTATTTTCTTCCTTTTTTTGTCTTTGTCTTTTTTTTTGGTTGGTTTTTTTTTGGGGGGGGGGTTGGGTTTTTTTGTTTTGTTTGTTTGCTTGGCGGGGTGGGGTTTTTGGTTTTTTTTTGTCTTCTTGTTGCCATTTTGGTTCTTGGGTTTTGTTTCCTTTATTTTATGGAGTTTAACCTATTGATTATCTGTGACCACTAGCCTTTTTAATAATGTAGACTGTCTAGTTCAAATATATCTCAGAGACAGGAAATGTTTTAGTTTCAGGTCTATTTCTGCCTTTTCACTTGTGTTCTTAATATGTTTTCATCTGAAGAGAGGGATTTGTTTGAAATATTTCAAGTGCAGTTCCTAGATTTCCACTTATTGACATGAGAATCTATCTTTCACATAACTTCTAACTTGTGATCACTTTAGGTCATGTTTATTTAACCCTGGCAATGCCTAATGATCATGATTGCCTTGAAGATCAGTAGGAAAAAATAAATAACTTGCCCTGCAAATGAGGAACTGATTCTGTGTATATGACATTATAAAGGATAACATCTGCAGCATTTAATTTTCCTTAGAGCAGTAGAAGAAGAGTTAAGAGCTTAACAGCTGTACTGAGTAAAGTTGCAAGAACATGAGCTCCTAACACCTTTAAATACAGAGATACTTACTTTCATAAGTAAAATTGGTCAAAGAGTGTCAAAAAACCCTCAAGAAAGTTGAATCACAATATTTTAATGGAGTATTTATAATAATGAACTGTTCTACTATACATTTTATCATAGATTGTTGCTATTAACTTTGGAACATGATTTTTTGTTTTGTTTTGCTTTTTATTACTAGATAGAGGGCAGACCCTGCTGTTACTCATTTAGTAAGATCTCTGTACATTTTAGGGCATAACTTGACACCAAAACAGTCATTACTTAAGTGCTACATCCCACTTGTCTTGCAGTTGGACAGCGCTTTAGCTGCTTTAAAACAAACCCCTTCATTCCCCTCTTTCCTAGTTATGAGCACAAACATCTGAAATGGGATTTTCCACTCCTGCAGCACTAAGAGGCTTAGACCTTTTTGGTATTATTCACACGAAATCTCTTAAGGCTCCACTTGCATACTAAGGCTCGGACAGCCCCGCGAGGTTTCAGTGTCGCCTGGCAGGATGCTCCCGGTGCCTTTGGGGTACTCTCAGAGGCAGGATGCTCCTGGTGCCTTTGGGGTGCTCTCAGAGGGGTTTTGGGGTGTTTTTTGGCGCTGGTTTGGTTCCAGAGTGGTGCAGAGGGTTTGTGCTCGCAGCCTGGGAGCGGGCGGGGCAGCGCGGCTGTCGCCCTCCCGTGGCAGGACGCGGTACTGCACCGCCCCGCTGGCCTGGGGCAACCATCACAGCTGGAGAAACAAACCATGAGCCCCATCACTTCCCTGCCCCCTTTGGTTTTACACTCTCAGAAAATGAAAAAAGAGACTGTTAGAGGCAGCTCCAGCAAATTCAGCATTTCTCGCTCCCTAGTTTCTCACTTTTCCCTGATACGATGGAGAGGGACCTTTTACAAGGGCGTGTAGAGACAGGACAAGGGGGAATGGATTCAAACTGAAAGAGAGTTTGGATTAGGTATTAGGAAGAATTTCTTCACTTGTGAGAGTGGTGAGGCACTGGCACAAGCTGCCCAGGGAAGTTGTGGTTGCCCCATCCCCAGATGTCTTCAAGGTGTGGTTGGCTGAGGCTCTGAGAAACCTGGTCTAGTGGAAGGTGTTCCTGCTCATGGCAGGGTGTTGGAATTCTATGGTCTTTAAGGTCCCTTCCAGCCCAGAACATTGTATCATTCTATAGTTTTATGCATTTCTATCTGTATTGGTGCAGGTTGTGTGATACAATACACTGTAAGTGTTGATTGACAGTGTGCAGAGACATACTAAAAAACACCTGGATGCAAACTGATAATATGCTGAAACAATAAAAAAAAGAATCTCCAGAAGTTTCTGTTTACTGAAATGTGACATTAAAGTTAGCAAACCAGGTTTAGCCTTGCTGCAAAAGCAGAATGATTTTTAATGTGTCTGGATACTCGGAAAGGCTTCTTGTGAACTTTGCATAATCTTTTGGACTGTAACAAAATGTTGGAAATACCCAAAGCTTTCTAAATCAAGTGTTTCATGTTAATATTTAATATCAATATACGTGAGCTACTTCCCAAATCAATTTTGCTTTCCCTCTTAGGAGTTGAGAAGAAAAAAAAAACACATCCTCTCACTACTATATGCACCAATAGTAGCAATAAGCTTCTAAAAGAGTCATGAGCTCTGACACTTAATCACTCTTTCTGATGAATGATTATTCAGAAGAGAAAGTCCTGCCACAACACACATTTCATTCGAGAGCTCTCACTGCACCCTGTGCTCTAAACCTCAGTTCCACAAACTCAGTATCCAGTCAGTTCACTGAGGAAAAGGCACAAGCAAGGAACTATCCTTGATCTGAAAATGTCTCTGTACTTTCAGAGTACAGAGTACTCTTAAGAATAAAGGGGATGCTCAGAGAGATGGAAGGACCAGGCATGTGGAGCTGCTAGCTCGGGATTTGTTCCTGGCAGCTTTTGCCATCTTTTCTCTCCCCTGCCACCACGTGCACCACAGGACCAGTGACAGCAGATTGCACTCTGTGGAAGCTGATGAGAAGGAATTTTGTGAGCCTGAACACAGAAGGTGTCATAGCAAGCATCATAAATGTCCCATACTATAAAAATGACAAAAGACGAGGAAGTACAAAAAGAATTAGTCAGTGATGCTGATGGTGTCCAAAGTTCTTCAGCAAAATCAGGACTCAGTACTTGCTCACAGAAAGCAGAATATGACTGAAATGAAGAAGAAGAAGAAGAAAGGCTGTGATTTAAATGAAGCAAATGGCATCTTAATAAGTTTTCGGGGTTTTAGGGGTTTTTTTCCCCCATTCATTCAGATCGTAGCTGGCTTTATATTGAATCACCTTTTCTGAGTAATTTATTTGTGTGTGTGCTTTTTTAAAAGTAGTGTCATGGTTTGTCATTTGTAAGACAAGAATATGGGTAAACCCCAAAACAGGGACCTGCAACTGAGGCTGGCAGTCATTTATGTCTTAACAAGAGGAATCAGAAAATCCACGTTAGGGTTGCTTCCCAAGGGTTGCATTCTAAGCACTTCAGTAATTCTGTGTATTCTGAAACTCATTTTTATTTTGTTATTCAATTGAAAGTCATACCCAACAGAAGCAACATATTATGACAAGTTAATGTGGTTTCTACTGCACAGTGCCACTGCTTAAGGTGTTGTTTTCATCACGATTTTTTTTCCTTAAAAATAGAGACCTATTTTGATAGCACATCTTGTCTGTCATAACAATAGAAGCTCAAGACCTGCTTTCCCAACTATTTTCTCCTCATTTATGTAATTATTAAATACCCAAGTGTGCAGTACATGATAGAAAATTTTAATCCTCTAATCTCTACATTTAATCTGTGATACAAATCCATTGCTTTTTTCCAGGACTGCCCACTGCTTCCTAGTGGGTGGGAATTGCTGCTTTTTGGAGCAGGGTATAACATTCTCAGGAAGTTTTCTCCTGAGGAGTGGCCAGATCTGAAGTGTTGCAATAAATCTTGCAAATAGGCAACTGTGGTTTTAATTGTATTTTAATCTGTGCATGCTCAAATTGTACCATTGGTTCTGAGCAATGGTTACATGGGATCTCTTATTGACCACTTCATCTGGAAAATGTATAGAACAGTGTATTTTTCCAGAGAATATCGAAGAAAATAATTTCTGGGGTTCACTAAAATTAAAAAGTCTCACTGTTGTGAGATTAGAAATCTTAACTGTTGTGAGAATTCTGGAGATGTAATGAGCCTTTCCCATAGCCCAACCTGTTCATCATCACACCAAATTCCTCTGAAGAAAAATGAGCCATAGGGTTAAAGCTTTTTTACTGAACATTTTGTTCTGTGGTCACTTGTGCAAAGCGTTGTCTGATACGGGACATACATTACGTGCTGAAGCTGAATATTCTTCGTAATTGAAGACAAAGCTCTTTTCAGAACTTCTCATTAGTCTCTGAAGAATGCTTTGTAGACACTGATGTAAATGTTTCCTGAGAACGGGGGGGGAATCCCCCCCCAAAAAACCTCTCCATCTTGAAGGAGAGTTCAGCCCAGCAAGCCAGGCTGGGGATTTACTGCCTGGGGGCGGTGGTGGCTGGTGTGTGCTTTTGGGGGTTGTTTGATTGAGGTCTTTAACTGGAAGAGGTTTTAACACAAGCCCTGCCTGTGCACTGAACCCACAGGAAGGACCTCGAGTACCGAGCGGGGCCGGGAGGGAGGGAGGGAGCAGTGGCGGGGGAGGCAAGGGATGGGATGGGATNNTGCCTCCTTTCTTCAGTGTATCAGAGGCACATGAGGATAGAAATTTCCTTCTTAAACTCTTCTAGTAGACATGAAAAGTAGAGAGAAAATGGGATGGGATGGGATGGGATGGGATGGGATGGGATGGGATGGGATGGGATGGGATGGGATGGGATGGGATGGGATGGGCCGGCTCCACAGTGCTCCGGGTCCGGGTGGGGATTGTGGGATCCCGGCCGCGCTTCCTCCAACACCTTTTAAAAACCCAGCCTGGGCACAGCATGCAGAGCCTGCCAAGCTCCAGAACAGGGATAATTCTGGGCAGTGCCTAAAGGTTCTGTGTATTAACCCCACGTCACCCAGCTCCCGTGCAGGAGTGCAGCCTTTACTGGCTTCCAATTAACTTCATGCAAATTTGCATTGTGTTTCCTGCAAGCAAAGCCTTTGTAAGCAACGTTTTGGGGTAAGGTTTACTCTCTTTAATTTCAGTCAAGGTGGTGAAAGATGTGTTTCTTCCACCTTTAGGTTTCCTGAGCCTGACTTGCCACAGCTCTGGATTTGTTCTATATTCAGTATTCTTGTGAGCATTTGGCACAAAAGTGCTGAACAGCTTGTTGTTACTGGTGCCTGTTTCCCCCTGAAGCACACAGCACCTTTTTTAATTTAAAGGAATAGCAGTAAGTTAACTAGTTAACAAGTTAACCCCTAACTAGTAAAAAAATATTTGCCTGTTTAAAGTTTTCCTTTCAGTTACGAAGGTGCAAAATAATATTAACTGTGTAGTCTTCACTATTCTTGTTCTGTGAGAAGCTTAGAAGCTGTTAGGGATTGAATACTTGTCAATTTATTCAGTATTAGTAATGCTCGTGTTAGAGAAAATACAGGCATAGAGTGAGTTACTCTGTGTTCCCAGGTTATTTTGTTTTCCCTTTTTGTGAGATTTATTTTTCAAGTAATAACATCCAGTTAGTCAGCTATTGGGTGGACAGGCTGAATAGATTCCAACTTTATAAATGTTAATGCCTGTTACGAGTGGCCTTGAGTAATAATGGATGACAGTACAGCATTCAATCAGGGAGGAACCTGAACCACTCCAGTGCGACTCTGCTACGTGCTTTGGGAGGACATGTGTGTTTCTCAGTAATAGGAGAGAATCTGGTAAATGTAAAAAGCTCCTGGGGAAATGCACCTTTGTTTTTCCAAAGAACATGGCAGGCAAAGCCTTAGAATCACAGAGTCACAGAAAGGGTTTGATTGGAAGGGACCTTAAAGATCATCTAGTTCCAGTGTCCCCTGCTATGGACAGGGGCACCTTCCACTAGACCCAGTTGCTCAGAGCCCTGTCCAGCCTGGCTTTGAATACCTCCATGGCATCCACAACTCTTCTGGGCAACCTGTGCCGGGGCCTTGCCACCCTCAAGTCAAGAATTCCTTCCTAATATCGGATCTAAACCTACTCTCTTTCAGTCTGAATCCATTCAGCCTTCTTTTGTCACTCCAGGTACTTGTAAATAGTCCCTCTCCATCTTTCTTGTAGCTTCCTTCAGGAATGCCACAACTGGGTTACCTCAAAGTCTTCTCTTTTCCAGGCTGAACAATCCCAATTGTCCCCACTTTTCCTCATAGGAGAGGTGCTCCATCCTCATAATCATCTTCGTGGCCTCCTCTGGACTTGCTGCTACAGGTCCATGTCCTTCCTGGAGATGACTTCTCCTCCTAATTAAGTACCTTGACGTGTGTGATGCCATACCTTTATTTATGAATTTTGTCGTTTTCTGCTTCTGAGAAATCCAAGCCTTAGTCCAAAGACAGTTTGTAACCATTATTCAGAAATTGAGCTCTGCTATGGATCTTAAACTAGAAAAAGTGAAGCAGTTGTGGATTGATACTTAAAAAACTGAACAAGACAGCAGCAATCCTCTAGTCTGGTAGTGTTGAGTTAGCATGAATGATACTTGTCAGATGTCCCTGTAAGTATGAGCTGACACTTGTTTGTTCCTTGCTAATTTAGGCACAAGCATTGTCTCATAAAGTTGTGCAATCCTTATTGGAAATATACAGGCACTTTTGCAACCAATGATGAGAATGAGAATTCATCTGCTCTTCATTTTTTTAGTGTAATTATTTAACGTGTACATCTGACATTTGGAAACTTTAACTGAAATTAGTCTCTCTTAAATGTGTTTGTCACTAAAATTTAAATGGGTTCCAGTATATTTGTTTCATGTAGTGGAGGAGGAAGAGGGGAAGTAACATTTGAAAGTTATCACTGCTTGCCTAAAAGCATACAAATGTTACCATATGTCCGGAGGTTTTACATCATTTATTAAGATGAGAAAATATCCTAAGCATTCATACTTTGAACAAGATATCTAAAAGTGAAGTGGTGTTTCCGTGAGAATGATATTGTGCAGTCTATTCAGTGTAGGAGAGGTAAGAGTGGTTGGTTATCTCTAGACACAATGTTGCTAAAGGGCAAAAAATCAGGTATTTTTAAGCTACCCTGTGAACAGGAACACTTTAATGTACCATCACCACTTGCCTTTCAGACTTGACTGAGCAGACATATTTTAAGATGTTTGTTATAGCGTATTTTTAATCGAACCTGCTTCCCAGCACATTTAATTGTGGTGATGTCTAAGTGGTTAGCTGTCCTGGATTTAAGTGCAGGACACTCAGAGGCTGCAGGAAATCAAAGGATTCCTGGGCATGGGGTATAACAATCCTGCTAAACTTCACTGCATCTGTGTCACAGGAGGACTGCTGTGGGACAGGAAGGTGCAAGGAGAGCTCCAGGAATACCTAAATGTGCCACCTTCCCTTATTCTGCACGTGTAGCCAGAGTGCCCTGGGAATGCTGATGCTCCATGTGCAGGGAAACTTTGGCTTTGGGAAGGGTTTAACTGAAGGATTCTCCTTGTGGAATGGAGCAATTTGGGTGTTGGAGACAAGGGACATTCAGTAACAGAGCTGATGATGTCCATGACTTGAAGGAAAGAAGATGTGCTGATCACTTTTTGTCTGCTCTTGGAGGGTTTTAGTAGCTGTTCACATGTGTTTTCCCAGCAGAGATCTGTGAGTGGGATCTTTAGGCTGTTGAACAAACAGGAAGCTTAAAGAGCTCTGATGAGGAGTTACCAAGGTGCCACTTTTGGGAATATTGGCCAGACAAACGCTGAAAAGATTGTGCAGAGCTCCCAGCCTGCCCATTTAATTGTAGTAATGGCAGTGATGCAGCTCCCTTTACAAAGCAGGTGGGTGCATAAGAGAAAGGAGATGTTAGAGGTATAGAAGGAGGGAAATCATCCTTGTCAACCTGTTAACTACTCCTGGAGCTTTCTTTTGTGGAGTGAGTTTGTTTTAGTTGGTTTGGGGTTTTTTTAGTTTGGAGGGTTTTTTTTTTCCCCTTTAGCTGCTGCTCTGCTGTTGATGATCCCTCCTACACACACACACATACATACATCCCATGCTGATCCTTCCTCTCTAGCTGCAGATTGATAGGATTTCCACAGGAGTGTTTCACAATTGTCCCTGAGTGTGTGGGGGTGGTAATCAGACAAGGGATGTTATCTCCCAGTGCCGTATGAGCCAAGGCTCTCCCTGAGAAACCCTGTAAGCAAAGACCCAGCCAAGACAGCCTCTCATAGAGTGGTGATTTCAGGTGATGGTGGTGATGAGGATAAGGCAATCTCTGCTCTTTCTCCAAATCCTGCCTAGCCAGATCACCAGATTTTCCTTAGGACAAGATAGCTGGCTTAGAGCAGAAGATTTAGTATTGCTGGAGTGCTTTTTGTTTGGAAGAGAATGTTTCTGTTGATCTTCTCCACATGTGTGCAGAGTAGTTCTTCAAGATGTCATTTGTGGTTATTTTTTGCTAGAGAAAAGGCTCTGCCTAAGCAGACTTGGCCACAGTCATGTCCCAGCAGCCAAGGTATAAAATGGAGTGATGCACCCAGACCTGGCCACTCAGGCAGGTCACAGGAGGTCATCACTGTCCCTGCTTGAGCACCTGGTTGCTGAGCAGGTCTGGGTCACCTGGCAACCCTGGCTTTGAATCTTGCTGGGTGGCATCTGCAGAGGGGTCTGGGCTGCCTGTGGAAGCTCAGAGCCACGGGTTAGGAAGGGAGATGTCTCAGCTCTGTGCAGGATGAGCTGATTGTTGCTTTGTTCTACATCTCAGCTCCAGGTGAAGTTTTACTGGGAGTTCTCCAAGCCAGGCTCCCGACGTTTTGTTGGGAAGCTCCTTGCAGAGTTGATTGTGCTGGCTCTTTTGATCACTTATGTCACACACAGGGCTTGGAAAGAATGGTATTAGAGGCCAGACTCTGCTTTTTAGGATACGTGTTGGCAGTTTTGCTCAACATATTTCAGGGACAGTCATGCACAGCTGTCCAGGCTGTCTTGCTGCACCCTGTGGGGAGGAACCAGTTGGATCCTCAGCTTTCCATCTGTCTTCTATCTTCTTTCTTTCTTTCTTTTCTTTCTTTCTTTCTCTTTTTCTTTTTTTCTTTCTTTTTCTTTCTTTCTTTCTTTCTCTTTTTCTTTTTTTCTTTCTTTTTCTTTCTTTCTTTCTTTCTCTTTTTCTTTTTTTCTTTCTTTTTCTTTCTTTCTTTCTTTCTCTTTTTCTTTTTTTCTTTCTTTTTCTTTCTTTCTTTCTTTCTTTTCTTTTTTTTTGGGGGGGGAAGTATAGAATACATTTCTTTTCCATGCACTCCACACAGAAGTACAAGTGTGTTGTCAAAGTTGTATGCAGATTATTCAGCAGAGTGAAGTAACTACAAGATACTTTCACATGACTCCAGAGATGAAGGAATTCCATGCTGGCTGAGCAATACAGCATTTCTCAACCTTAGGGGCAAGGGAATTTTGCAAGGTGTCTTTTATTTTTCCCTCAGTAATAGAGCTTGATTTGTTTGAACTTTAATAGTTGGGGTAGAAAAAGGCAACTGGCTACATCCCATTTTTCAACTCAGAGAACTTACACAGAATTACTGCTTGTAAATTTTAAGTGATGTTTAGATTGTTAAAGAACAAAGTGATTAAATTATATGATTTGGATCCTCTGAAGTCTTTCTAAAGATCTGACTGTTGTTTGGTTTCGGTACGCTTGCTTTAGTGTTTGGTTAGGGCTCTTCATAAACAAAATACAAACATTATCTTTATTACTCACAGTGCTGCTGCATACTTGCGGTTTAGGTTTTGCCAACTATTTGCATTGTATAGCCACAGACTCTGTCTGGGTGGCATAAACAAAAACAAAGCCTTTCTGTTCCTATCAAGACTTGTTTTTTCAATTAGGAGCATTAGTGTATCGTTAGGTGGAGAGGTAAGATTATGTCTGTGTGTGTGTGACTCTCCTCGAGTCTGAAGTGGCAAAAAACCACATCAGAATAGATTTACGTTCATCTTATTAGCCATGAGCACCCACAGCATGATTAATGCTCTGCAAGAGAGACAGACAAGGCTGTCTCTGCCCCTAGAAGCTCACAGTCTAGCACTGATAAGGCTTGCCTTGTAATTTAGGAGGTGTGAAATTAATTTTGCGTTTATTAGTATTGTGACCCTCCTCTGGATGCAGTTCTGGGGTGCAGAAGCTGTTGCAGGCACATGAATCAGCCTGCACTGGCTTCACCAATCCATGCAAATCAAATGCCTCCTGTTAGCTCTGTAAAAGGTGCCAGATCAGAATGGTCTGTGCTAAGACTTCTCTCTCCTGGAGCATGCCTTGAAACAAATTTCAAATAATGGGTTTCAGGAATCGCAGGCTAGTTTAAAACCTCACATGTGCATCCATTATGAAGTCACCAAAACTCATAATCCTGGACTGCCTTTTAAACTTAACAGGGCAGGAATAAAAAATGCACTGGAGGGCAAGCATAGGTTTGTACCCGTGGCCACACTGTGCATATGAGCTTTGAAAGTAAAAAGTTCTATATTTTATTATGAGTGGTGTGTTATGTTCCTGACTACAACTGCCATTTCCTCACATCCCCACACACTCCCCCTTCCTATAGCTTTTCTTAATAGGATTGGAGGAAAAAAATGTGTAATTGTGGAGAAGTATTTGTTCTTCCTTCTTGATCATGTTCCCATCCCATGCTTCAAATTGTATTTGCAAGTGTTGGCATTTTCAAATGGAATTTCCCATCATCTTTTCTTGAACTGTTCCAGCAGTTCTGAAAATGTGAAGGATGTGTGACTTTTTTGAAAGCAAAACAGAATTTCAGTTTTCAAAGGCTACTTTCAGAAATACTTCTTAAGCCATTAAAGTAAATAAATAGTAGTAATATGTGTACTAATTTTAAGCCATTGTGTTTACGGGAGGTTTTCTACAAAAATCTGTGGTGTTTAGATAATTCCCTAATGATTTTGCTAAGTGTGTAAGTGTATTATTTTCTGTACTTGGATAAAAAAGTCTACCCTTAATATGGTTTTGTAGCCAAGTGCCTAGATAGAAGGCTCTCTTTTAAATTTGTCACTGAGACAGTTGAGAAGAGCTGGTAGAAGAGATATGTTCCAGCAGCTACTTAAAAACCTCATAGCTAACATATAAAAAATTATATTGCATATAATAATATTTAAAACATTATTAATATCTGGGACTGTGGTGTAAGAGCTTTTCTGTTCAGTCGCTGAGAACATTACTGCTCTGATCAATATTGGTGTACAGTGATTTTTTTGCCAAAGAAAAATCTTCTTTTCCTTTCTGTACCTTTCTAATGCCTGCAAGAAATGGCAGCTATTTGCCATGGAAAGCTGGGAATTAACTTTACCAAGTGATGGATATCATCTATCAGACAGTTAAAAGTCCTTACTGAGCTCTGCCATTGTATGCCAAAATAAGGAGGATGGACATTTGAGAAGCTTGGTTTCTACACAGTAGTTGAGAAATAATTTAACCAGAAATGTAAAAAAGCCCAACAACCCACGGCCTGTGCTGATCTGTTGTGTAATAAATAAAGATGACCACAGCTATGGTAAAAATGCTGATTTGTCCTTCAGGAAGAGATACTAAGCATCTTCTCTGGTTAACTTCTGGCAACTAGCATTTTATTTCTATGTGGAGCTTATTCTTCATTGCAAGTAAAATCAGGGAACATCAGTGATTTTTGTCTTGAGGAAACTGAGAGGGAATTGGCCTTCTTTGAGGTTGTGAATATAAAAAAAATTGTATATTGTTATTATACCACCAGACCATCTCAAAATACTGATTGCCACAGTGACACTGATCTCTTTGCTGGAGAATTTCTGTTGCTGTGTTTTGAGGGATTTTTAAGGTTTGTTGGAGAGTTTCAGTTGCTGTGTTTTAGAGAGGGATTCCAGTGGGTGCTGTTGTCTGGTAGTCCTTCAGTTCTGGGTGGTTATTTCAAGGATGTCTTCAGAGTTATTTTGTTCCCCCTTTCCCTTCCTGTGTGTGAGGTGACACTGTGAGATGCTGTAGGGCTGGGATAATCCACATGGGATGTATTGAATCTGCCTCTCACCAAGCACTGCAAAGTTATCTGGGCTTTTGTCCTACCTGGCAGAGGCTTGGGTGAACCTGGGTACTGAGTGATGCTGACAAAAAAGGAGGAACAGCTTCCACGAGGTAGCAAGGAGTTGTTGGGACAGAAACTTTGTGTTTGGGATGGTCAGAGGGGGTCATCCAGGACAGCTGAGGGATTTGTCTTCCATTTTCTTCCTTCCCTTCCCTCCCCACCCCACACCACTGGGAAGTCAACTTTGCTGCAGTGGGCTCGACAGAAGTTTTCTGTCTGTCTGTCTGGGAATCGCGTCCTTAAGGCTCGTGGTTCAGCTGAATTCCTGAACATGCTGTATACCCGTCCTTTATACAGAGAGTTTTACTGGGCACGTGCAAGGGAATTACTATGGGAAAGATCTGGAGTTGTTTAGGGGGAGGAATTGATTCCAAATGATGCCTTGCTGCAGCTTTATTGTGTTTTTCAGACAGGGAATTAAATAACATTTTCTCCATACTAGAAGCTTGGCGGCAAAGAGTCACTAACTTTTTAGTTATCAAAATCAGCGGTTCCTTACTAGTACAAAAATACATATATCCTTCGTTATCTATCTAACTAGTAATTAATAATGCATGGGTTTGTTGCCAGGTATTTATGTTGGCCTCTTTAAAGGGGGTTTTATGGTCTAAGCCCCTTATGCTTTTCCCAGTATCTCATAGTTAAATGGCTGTTCCAAAGTGTAAAAAACTTGGTGTTCAATGTTGATTTTTCCATGACCTTACCTCACTCTTATAGGAAAAGACAAAGGAATATTGAATATATTTCTGTTCGGCTTATTCACTAAATAAGTTGTCTTTATTACAACGCCTAATAAAGCATCTGTGCTAAAGTGGTAAATAATGTTTTCCCTGGACTTGCATCCTAGAGCTAGTCCTGACGGAAGAGACTACATGTGGTCTTATATCTAATTTTCATTATTAGCAGCAGTCTTTTTACCACTGGAGCAAAAGGGCATCTAGCAGATGAAGAAAAATTTTGTTCAAAGATGCTCATCTTTTCCTTGTTATAATAGGAAAAAAAATTGAAAGGAAGAGGAAAGTAATTGAAAGGTTTTAATTCTTGTGAATTTTTAAAATGGATTATATCGATTAACAAAATTGCTGCATCTTACAGCAGAAACTTTTTACAAGAAGGCAGTAATTGTAATTAATTTTTAGTCTGTGCCTCATGTTTGATGATAGCTCTGATTCATGCTATTATATTCTCTCTTCCTTCACCCACAGCAAAACAAATTTAATTTGATTCATACCCTTACACAAAAAAAAAAAAAAAAAAAAAAAAAAAAAAAAAAAAAAAAAAA
>VZTT01023993.1:35546-49445 GCA_013400855.1 Buphagus erythrorhynchus
TGTCTGAATTGAAAATTACCTCTAGCACGTGTGCCTGCGACTTCCTGGTGGCGGGGAAACTCCTTTCTGCTTGGCCGGGGGTGGGAGCTGCAGCGCGGCTGAACGTTCAGGTGCGGGCGGTGGCGGGCCGAGGGAGGGTCCCGGTGTGCGCGGTCCTGCCGGAGCGGGAGGCTGCGGCTGCAGCAAGTTTGCTTTGCCATTGTTTTTTCGTGTGTGGAAGCTGCAGTGACTTTAAATCACGAGCTAAGCGCGATCGCTTTGCGTTCTGCGTGTTAAAACTAGATATAACTTCCCACGTGCCTGTTACTTAATATCCTCTCAGTGTTTAGGGAGGAAAAAAAAAAAAGTAATGTACTTCAGAGACACAGTTCTCTTCAAAGCAGAAATAGTGATTTATAAATACATAGAGAGATTCAGAATGTTGGTTTTTACACGACTTCCGAATGCAGTGTGATCCTAGAAACCATGTTACCGTGTGAGTGCGTATAAAAAATTTTCAATTATATTTAAATACAGTATACTAATTGCTACATTGAAAACTGCCTGCAAGTCAGATGGGAAACAGTAGTGCCTGTAATACATTGCAGACCTTGCGCTTGGTCAATAAGTGAAGAATGGGTATGTTATGTGGAAATTGTAACCTGTGTTTCAAATCTGCTGTTAAACTTTGTAAGCTTTATTTTTACTTTCTTTTTGAGCTGTAACTTATTTAACATCCACTTGGGAAGATCTTTGATTACACGTTAAAAGGTGTCATGCAGAGTATGGTCTTCTCTGTTTGTTCTGATGCATAAAACACTGTTTCTTATTTTTAAATCTCTTGCTTTCATCTATCTCAGATCCCCATGTGAAGATTTTTCCAAAAAGGGGAAAAAGAAACGAGCTCGTGTTGAGATTACATTTCTGTTCTGAATCTTGTCTTAATTGTTCAAAGGCCTTTCTCTCTTTCCTAATACAATTTTCGGAAGCTCTTTGAACAATGCCGTATATAAAAATAGAGCTCAAGGTTGTTGTGTAGCTAAATTTATTGCAAAAACGAGTAGGAAATGTCTAATAAGAGAAGCAATAAAAAAAAATAGATGGTGCGATAAGCGTGTCTTCCAGAGGCACTCTGGCTTCACAATTTGGGAAGAGTGTAATCCAACTTCTGCTGCTGGAGTCTCCTCCTTAGCTCAGGTGTGGCTGGGCACCATCTGAGGGAAATGTTCTGTTTTCAGGCTTGAGCACACGGCTCTGAGGTTCTGTGATTGTGGTGGGGCTGGGGAGCAGCTCCCTGCAGCTGGGTACGTTTTTACTTATAGATTTACCAATTAAAATTCCAGAGGAAGAATTCATAAGGTTAGCATTCTTCCCAGAGGTCCCCCTGCTCCCTTCCCCCCACTCTCCCAAAAATAAAAAGCACATACTACTCTGTTTAAGTAGTCAGTGCTTGAAAAAAATTTTACTGTAGTCGATTTGTTGTCTATTATTAAAATGATCAGTCCCCTCCCACTGGATTTCACTCACCTGTTTTGAAATACTTGTATGAGGTGAGGGCTGACTGATTTAAGCATAAGCTGAAATTTTGAGAATTAAATAAACATGTTCTAGTCAAATTCTGTTTAGATCATGTCTGTTACTTGTACTTTGGTTTGTGTCATACTGTTGACTGTTCCAGTTTATTCATAAAAAAAACCCCTTACGTTTTGTAGTATATGATCTCATGCAAAACCACATTTTACTCTCATTCTGTTAGTAAGTTTTGCTGTCTGATTTTTGTGAGCATATGTAATGAAAATCTTTGTTTTAAAAAAGAAAATGCCTGGAATTACAGAATGCTTTGGGGGAATCTAAAATTTTAACTGCAAAAAGTAAATTTTGTTACATGTCATAATAACACGATTATTGCTAGTGGTGTTGCCTGACTGATGTAGAGAAGGACAAACATGAGAGACATGAGGAATGCATAAAATTAGCTTTTTGTCGGGGGGGATTGTTGTAGTTCTGTGTCAGCTTAGATGCTGAAAGGGTGAAGTGAAATATTTTGTAAAATATTTTGATTGTGTGGTGATAGCTCCACATGTGTGATAGAGCAGCACTTCATGGTGACATCCAGAATTGTCAGATAGCAGCAGGTTCTAGACTCTTTAATTTGGATGTTCTTAGACCATGTGATGGTGCATGTCACAGTCCTCTCCTTTTTCACACATAACACACACAGACCTTCTGGATATCGATAACTTTTTGCAACTAAATGGGTTTTTTGAGTGAGAGATCAGAAGTTGTTATAATAGCTACAGTGAGCCATGGAAACTTCAAATGCCTGGTGTGTACTACCCTCATCCTGTAGCATCCTGAACTGGTTGGATTCCATAGGTCATTTCAGTGTCTGAATAACACATGCACACTCCCAAGTGTGGCAGTGAGGGATTACTTTTGGCAGTAGCATGGTTCCCCATCTCTTAGACATTACTCTTTCCCCTGCCCAGGAATTGGGGGCTGGGTTAGCTATTGCACTTCTAGTTAACCTTAACTTAGGGAAAAATTTTAATAGGTAAAGATGCTTGTTTCCAGTTCCTGAAGATATGTTACATTTATTACGTGGCAAAGGAAGAAAGAGTTGCCTTTTAGATTACTTTTCTTCACTTCAGTTCTTTGAGCAAATTTTTCCCTTTATATTCTACTTGTATTGAGGATTGAAAACAGGTTTCTTTACATGGAATCTGTTCTCTACAAAGACAGGAATACTTTGTTCATCCATCCGTAATTTTAGTACTGCAGATAGTTCTTCTGCCCCTATACTTGTTAGAAATGCAGTGTAACGTGATTGGAGTGGTTTTCTTTGGGGGTTATCATGTCTGATTTGTTCTTACAAATGACTTGACACAGCTGAAAACTTGAGCTAGTGTTACTGGTTTGCTTGGGATTTGTGAGAAAGAAGAAACATCTTTCAAAAGATGTGTGTAAGAGACGTAGGAATTTTATAGGCTTGTGATAGACTGTTAATATTTCTTTAAATGTCTCGTTGAAAATCCTCGGCACCAGTAAAAATAAGATAAACCTAAGCTGCTGTGTGGACAGAGGTGGAGTGCATATCTAAATCCTTCTGTCTCCTACGTATGATAAATATGATTTATCATTGGTTTCAGTTCATATTGCCAGAACACAGTCATCAACTCATTTCTGTGAAGATCTTGTATTGCTCATAAAGGCTGATGAGCAGTAGAGATTTAAATAAGTGATTTACTGGTACAAATAGCAGAATCTTAAAAGTTCAACAGTTCCAGGACAGAAAATCTGCTTTTATGATTCAGATGGATGATGTAAAGTTCAAGAATGAATTGACTCAAGCAACCTTACCAAGTTGCTTAATGGCTTTGAAATTGATGGAGTGATGACCTACAAATTGTTCTTTCACTTTCACACCTTCTGTCTGGCACATAGGAGATTCTCTGGACCATCATCCTGCCCCAATGGTTAGGCTGATGGTTTTTAAGCAGATCCTGATGCCCGTGTTTCTGACCTGTTCTCAGAGATAACTGACACGAGCCTGTTGTGCAACTCCCAGCAGAAAAGCTTGCCTTGTCTAGGCTTGCCTAACAATATAGATGCTGCTGAATCTGACTATTCCTGGTGATAAATTTGAACTGAAACTATTTGTCCAAGAAGAACAGTTTAAACCTCCTTTTCAAGTTTGTGTACTGTTATATCCCCACAGTGTCTCAAAAGTCAGATCATTGTGTTGCCTAAACAGAGATTTGGAAAGGTGGGACTGGGTGCGGCTCACAGGAGAACATGTTCTGTAATCTCCTAGAAATTACTCCTTTTTTTGAGTGATTTCTTTATAAAGGTGAAAACTTTTGTCTTTGACTATAATATACAACAGCCAGATAGGCTGTTGTAAGCATCCAAGTTTAGGGAAGAAGCTGTAGCTGTTCTTTTAAAAAATATACTATATTGGCATAGCTCATACTGTGTATTAAAAGATGAGGTATTGAACCAGGGAAACTAATGATCTGACAGAATTATTGCCTAGAAACACTAGAGCAAGCAACATGTTGCTCAAATGGAAATATTTGCTGACTTTTTGTATAGCCCTGTTCAGATTCTTCCCCACTTCTAAAATGTGCTTTATCTCTCTGTGAGAGCACAAGTGAACTCTAGAACATCTCAACCATCAAGAAGTAGGTTTTCTAGGCTAAGCTCTTAGTAGTGGTTGTGTCCATGTTGAAAATTTCTGTTTTCAAAGAATTTTGTAGATGAGGGAGAACAAAACCCCCTTCATTTTGAATATGTGAGCTCTTACTTGTGTTACAACTGTGCATGCTTGCTTTTAGTACTAGGCAGTGATGCAATCCTCTCAGTGAATCTGCAGACTGGAGTTACTCCCTACATAATGAGATATCAAAGTCAACATCCTGAAAAAAACTATGTTGGCCTTCTAATGGTCAGTCTACACTCCACATTTACAATAAGGCTGCCTAAGACATGTGCAAGTACCTTTCTGCAGGATTTTTGGTTCCTTTTTGCAAGTAAATTTGCGCTCTTGGGAAGTTATGTAGTTATTATGTGATGAGATTTGTCTGTTTCATAAT
The DNA here is from genome assembly GCA_013400855.1 of Buphagus erythrorhynchus. Taxonomy (NCBI): domain Eukaryota; kingdom Metazoa; phylum Chordata; class Aves; order Passeriformes; family Sturnidae; genus Buphagus; species Buphagus erythrorhynchus. Next base: position 40,121 of record VZTT01023993.1, read on the forward strand.
CATCTTGAACCAGATGTTTCACTTTTCTTCACCATCAGAAATATCTCCTATAAATAGATGCATAGTGCTGTACAGTTTTGTAGCTGTCTTGGTCATGGTGTAACTGCATGTTTATAAATCAGTGCTCATTTTAAGAGCAACATCTGGTCTAAATTTTGTAGCCAGCTGTTCACACCTTAAGGAAAACATCACAGGTCTGGATAGCTTGTGAATAATTAAATATTTGTATTTTTCTAATCTTTTGGTGCCCTTGTCTAACAAGTGTGGGGTTGGGCAATACACGTGAAGTTATTTCTATTCTCTGCCTTCATTGCGAATACTTGGAGTAGTTGTTCATTTGAGAGGCCCATTTTGCTTTTTCCTTTTAATTTATATTGTGGGGGAGAGGAGGGAACAGATACTAAAACCCTGAATAACAAAATTTAAAAGAACAGACTTTTATAATCCTTATACCCAATCCTATTTTAAGTTTCAGGCTTAGTTTGAAATTACGATATTGTGATAAGGTTCAGTATTTGGAGGTGTGCCTTACTGAATGAGATTTGAATGCTTTGAATGGGAGATGGTCACGTGAATGTGATCATATGATACCATTCTTGGTTTTTTACAAAAACTAGAGGTATTTGCCAATATCTACCTGCAGATACAAAGGGGAAGCTCATGTGCTAGTGAGTTAAAAAAAAAAAAGGGTGAAAAACTTGAATGTGAGGAGACAAGAGAATTGACCATTCTGATTGCTTCAGAAGGCAGCTGTGAAAATTAAAAGAATTGAAAATTTGATGGTTTTTGAAATATCTCCTTGATTCATTTAACATGTGGGAAGAGTCGGCTTTTAGGCAAATCTTGCAAGTTTTATCTAAACTCACTAATTAGTAAGATGACAGCCTTTGAATGGAGGAAATCCTCATGTAGCATCACCAAATATTTAACTCCTCAGACCTATGGCTTTGGTTAAGCTTCTGAATGAATTAATGGATATGTAAATATTCATCATTAATGACTATGTTTGTAGCATCACTAATCAGTTATCAGTGCACAAGTCTTTTTAAATCAGTTTAGCATGTTTCTTGTAAAGCTTGAGTGTGTTTTGGTGCCTGATAAAGCACTGACTTCTCAGTAAGTAAATGAGGGTAGAAGTGTTCTGCTGGGTATGCTTTATGTGTGCAAATAGTAATCTGCACTGTACTTACAAGCAGACTTTGGGAGCCTGCTCTTGACATAGTCCCTAGTGAGTGAAAAAAATGAGATTATCATCAGTAATTAGTGCTTCCAGTGCATGTCTGACAGCAAAACCAGCCTGCAGGGTGCCAGCTCCCTAAGCAGGCAGGTATTTTGCCCTGTGCAGTGGCACAGGGATGAAGTGCCAGGGTTTGGGGGCAGCAGCTGAACCAGGCGTGCTGAGCTGGAGCCCTGGCCGGGAGAGCTCTGCACCGCCTCCCAAATTCCTCAGGGGAGGAAGGAGTGGACGGGAGGCCTCCCTCCCCACAAGCAGCTGTGGAATGAGGATGAAATCCAATGTTTATTCTTTCTCCCGGAAACTATAGGAAATGTAGCACTCACGTACGTTGCATAACAGTGTTTGCAATTGTGATAGGGGAAGCCTGAGCAGGGCGCAAGGAGAGTGAGATGTTAGACACTCCGTGTTCTCAGGAACAACCACAGTATGGACTGTGAAGGTATTAAGCTGCTTTATCAGGGAACTGATCCTTGCTTGAGAGATTCTGAGCATCCTTAGAAGATTTTTGGCCTTCCTTTAGTAGGTGCCAGCTGAACTGAGCTTCAGTGCAGTGTCTTGGGAGCATCCGTTGGTGCAAGCAGACAGGAGGATGTGCCTTGTGGCTGGGGAGAGGAACTGGAAGTTGAGTGGCTGCTTTGTTTCCACTCTGATGTGTAGCCCAGGCAATCTTTTGGTGAAAGCTGTCTGTGATTTGTGTGCCTTGTAAAGGAGCTGCTCACTTGAGTGCTGTAGTGGTCCAGTCTCCTCCACTGTTGTCAGCTACAGGAGTCTGGCTCTGCTCTGTGAGGCTCAGGTGGCTGAGAAGTTGAAATGACTGATGATACCCAATCTTCACATACAGAACATAAAAATGCTGCCCTTTGTTAGGCAGGTGTAGTGTGAGCTTGTTTCTCACACTACTTTACCTGGGAGATCACCTGCCTGTCTGGAACTGCTCAGAAACTTTGTTGAGCAATATCAGGCAGGTCTCACTGAAACCTTTAGTACAGCAGCTGGAGAAGGCAAAAATCTCCTGTCACATTCAGAAAATCCAAGTGCTTTCTTCCCAACTGGCTTGTGCCTGTAGGAAGAATGAAGCTCTGAGGCTCTGAAATACTTATACAAACTTAGTGAAAGAGTGCTGGTATCAGGGTGATGCTCCAGGTTGCAGCTAGAGTGATGAGGAGTGGTTCTTTCCTAAATGTAGGTGATGTCTTCCACTAGATATGTCAGTAATAGCAGCAAGGTAGGAGAACCTTTATGTAAGAAGAAACTGAAGTGTTTCATTAGACCACAAAATAAAGCTCTTACAACTGTTAACAATCTAGGTGTCTCTTTCTTGGCAATGTGTTTTAGTAGCACTATTATATAACCAAAATTACCCTGAAAACATATGTGCATCATACTCTAGAAAATTAGTACAGAAGGTGGCAATATATTTGAATTAGAAGTCTCTAATTGCCTCTTTAGTATGAAGTACTGTGGCATGTCTTGTCCTCCTGTTAGGATTCATCTGCTTAGTTACCTGATTTGGTAGGGAAAGGGAGGAAAAAAGCTGTATTGGCAAGCTGAGTGCTGTATTTTCTCCAGAATTTTCTGGGGGAAGCCCGAAGAGTTGCTCGTAGCCAGAATGCCCTTCAGTTTGTAACTTCAGGGATTGACTTGTTTGGTTTGAACACTTCTAATATGCTTTTAATAAATTTGCCTACTGGAACTTTCTTATTTCTTGGCTGATGTTAAAAGCAATGCTGTGGTGGAGGAGCAGTGTGCAATTCAATACCACAGAAGTATACATCAATTAAAATGTGCCTAGATATGGGCAAGGAAGCTTAGTCAAATATTCATTGAGGGGAGGGGAAGCCTAAACAAAAAGCTTGTATGTTGTAGATAAAATTGCTTCTTTGTCATAGCCTCGAGAGCTAAACCTGTGGGGAAAATTATTCTTGGGATGTAAGGTAAATCTGCTTTTAAAGGGTTGTGTTCAGTAGCCTGGTTATATTGGAGCAGTGAAGGTTCTGATGGATATCCTGAGCAGCATAGTTCTGTAGTCAGACCAAAGGTGTTTTCTTCCTGGAATCCAGCCTTTATTTCCCTGATTTATTTGTTGGTGCAGAGTTGTTTCTTTGGCATCTTATGCTTTTAAGTGTAATTTCTGTGGAATTTCGGAGATGGGTCTTGTGCTTCTGGGATGTGCTGATAATCAAAAATTGTTAAAAGAACTTGCTTAGCAGACACCTTGATTTAAAAACAACACACCCACTTCATTGTGATGCTATTCAGGGAAATGATTCAGTGCAGTTTCAGTGGGTTTAAACAATAGCCTAGTGGCACACCTTTTTTTGTAGAAAGCAGAGTTTTAAATGGGATGCCTGTTTTCTGCAAGTCTATACATAGCTAACAGCTGCAAGGTGATACTTGGTAGTATATATGTCCTGTACCGAGCTTTCCTCACTGCATTCTATTTTCCCATGCACTGAAAACTGCCAAGTGAATTGGAAATACTGGAATGATATGTTGGATCCTTCAAGTTTCACTTTCAGAACTGTTTTATCTTGCAGTGAAACATAGCTAGGGCTGAGTAGATTCACACACAGTATATACAGCCAGGTCCATTTGAAAAGGTACACTTTGTTTGGGGTTGTTTGTTTTTTTTATTTTCCCTGCTCTACATGCAGGCTGTAATAAAATGACAGCTTATTTATCTTTATCTCTTTGTTCATGGCCAGTTTGAGTTGCAAATAGTAAAATACTGCGGACAGCTCACGGTCTGGGAGCTCAGTTCTGTGCATAAATTTGTGTTCAGAAGCAGGAATAGTAGAGCTGAGGCTGACAGTGATAAAGATGTGTGTGAGCACACCTTCATGCTGAGCACTGGTGTGTCAAGGCAGAATTCCAGGCTGGAGTCTCTCAAATACAATGTGAACTTTGCCTGCTTCATCCCTGCCCACGTGCACCTCGGGCACACATCTGAGTGTGACTGTGCAGTGCATGGGTACTGTACAAATGAGTCAGTTCCTGTTCCTTTGGCTGAAGCTTCGTTAGGAGTTCTCAAAAAAGTATTTCAGAATGTGGATGTGGTCAACACAGTCATTTTCCAGGCATCTTAAAGGAAACCCACATTTAACTGTGAAAGTGACCTTTGAACTCCTCTGTCCTGCCACTGTCAGGACTCAGGCAGTGCTGGACGGGAAGGCTGATATGCTTCTATCTGCATCTTCCCTCACAATTTGCACTTCTTGCCATTTAGGTTAAGTGCCTGGTTATTCTTCAGGAGAATTTCCAACAGCATGTCTGTGTATGACTGATCACTAGTGGGGCTAGTCAGCTGCACATGTAGTTAGAAACAGCTTCTGACAAACTTTGGGTCATATTTAGTTCTTCACCACATTTTAGTATTGAAAGCAGTTAAAGCCATTAGAACCTGTAGTGTTATTTCCTAGTTCTCAAGCAGAATGTGGTGAAAAACACTTGTACTGCATCTCCTGGGGTTTAATATATAGCTTCAGCTAAGTAAGTTCTCTTGAAGGCATCAATTATTAAGAGTCTCCTTTTTGAGATGTCAGAGGGATTACTTTCACTGAAAATGTCTGCCTTGTACTATGAATCTGTCTATTTAGAATGACTTATTTTTAAACAACCTTACCAGAGTCTTCCTGCCTTATACCATGGAAATTTTTTTTGTACATATAATGTTTGTGTTCATGTGCACCAGGATCTAGACTCTGAATGGCATTATCTCCAAAACTGTTTTTTAATGTATTTCCTTTACTTCACTGATACGTGCAGCTCTGCCTTCTAATTGTCATCTTGTGCTGATGTTTGTGTTCTTGCAGTACACTGGATTTCCCAGCTATGCAGTGATGCTGTGTGAGGCATTCTGCCAAGAAAAGGGAGATGCTTCCCCTGGGAGCCTTTGGAAGGCTGCTACAGTGGGATGGCAAAGCAAGTCTCCAAATGGGAGCATGCACTTCATTTAGAAGAAAATGCTGCTACCAGATGATGGGAAAATGCTTTGAATCTGTGTTGGAACATAGAATTCCCAGGTCTCTTATCTGGAAATCTGTGCATTATTTACAGTGCTGACTGTGCTGTATAGGTACAAAACAATGAGAGTGGAAAAGCTGTGTTATCCATAACTCTAAAGCTTGTAAATGAGTGACTCTGCTTTATTAGTAATGCATTGAGCCTTACAACATTTGACAGGAAAAAGGAATTTTGTTGCTTTACTTTGTGTTCACATCAGTAGTTGTGAATCTCTTATGGGCAGAGAGATAAAAAGACTTACTCTGAAGCTGATCATGCCATTGGCAGTCACAGAATGGAGAGTCAAGAGTGCCTGTCATCCTTGCTGCCTATTAGAAATGTTCATGCATGTGTTCTTGTTTGGGTTTCCCCACTCATCTTTAGAAAGGAGTGAGGATGAATGAGACAGGCTTTTTGATAGTAGTTCTTGTGTTACTGCTGTGCATTGCAAGCTATCAGGCTTAACTAGACTTTACCAAATGATTTATTTGTATAAATCTACCTGGTGTTTTTAAAATATGTTTTGATAATATTTACAGTTTTTAACAGCTGTTATGCTACAAAGGCAATATTTCTTTCATCTGATATTAAGAATAAAATTACGCAGTGTGAGATCTGAATTTAATATGGCCACGTTTCAGGTGTCTTTCACAGTTCAGTCTTAAATTTAAGTTTTCTCAGTGTCATTTTGACCTGTAATAGAAATCAAGTTCTAAAGGCTTTGCTTCAAAGATTTAATTTAATTGCAATGATGCATGTGACACATACCTATACAGCATTCTGCAATGAATGTTACTTTCCTTATCCAGATAACCTTACATTTAGATAAGCTACTGTGCGTGAGTATAGAGCTCTCTGCTACTTCTGTGCTTGTTGCAGAGATTGCTACTCATATTTCTCTTTTTAGACCAACAAAACATGTAGTGACACACTTCTGTCAGTGTGTTTGCAGCTGCAGAGAGATGGAGACCACTTCACTTGTGAAACAAATCTCTTTTCTGCAGTGCAGTCTTCATTTGTAATACTGGTGCAAACACACCTGGAATGGTTGGTCTGTATCCTCTGCTTGCTGATTCATACTTAAGTTGGCTTTGAGTTTTGCCCTTTTGAAATTCTTGTAGTGTTCTGACGTACTAGAAGTTTTTGGGTTGCTTGATTATCCTCACTGTCCTGGTCTTTAAAACCCTGCCTTTAAGAGAATATTCTGCTGTCATCTCTTCATGCTGCATCTCTGGTTATGGAAAAAGCCCTTCTGGGCAGAAAGTTGTTGAGTTGGAATAGGCCTGATTCAAAAATGCTCTTGTTTTTTCTAGTGTACTGTGGCTAATTCAGTACTTGAATACCTTAAAATTACTGGAATAAAAAAAGCAAACAATCCCACAGAACCCTTAAAATTTCTCAGAGGAATAACCAGGACTTGCTCCTGCTCTGCAGTGGTGCTTCTAGGAGTAAGAGTAGATAATGCTTGCATTTAGAATAGATGTTCTATTAAGTAGCTGAATTTAACAATGACTGAGTGGGCACTGCAGTAAATCAGACTGGGTGAGATAGGGCAGGTATAGCCTGGGTTTCTAAGATACAGTCTGCTTTGAGTTGGTGTTTTAAGTATGTGTTGGGAACCAGGAAAAATGGATTTTCTGTGGAGTTCTTCACTTGGAACCTGTAGTGGCACACTCCTGAAGCAGTGCTTACTCAGGCCACATCAGGAATGTCATGAGAAGCTCCAGTTAAATCTGTTGTTGTTAACACAGTGTTCATAACGCTCCAAGAGACCTTCTCAAATTGCAGAATGAGTTTAATCACTGTCCACTACACGCTGTAGTAGTAGGGTGTTAATCTCAAAGCTTTTGTAGCAGACATTGTTTAATGCACAGTTTAAAACTGAGACCACGTTATGATTGCTTTGGTCTGCTCTTTTGTCATAGCCTGTGAACCTATTAGCAATCCATTAGATTAGATATTACTGATATTCCATACTGTCTGGGATTTCCCTTCAAGAGGCCTTGTTCAAACCCACTGGTATGCTTGTCCTTATTCTTTTTTCTCAGTATTGTGAATTCCTGTCACCACAGTCACTGCCTGCCCTGAGTAAATTTGCCTTCTTCATTTTAAGGTCACCTTGGTGAAGGACAATATTTCTTCCTGTTTGTCCTGGACATACTTTTGAATTTTTGAGTATTCCTGAGGTTCTTGAGGTATCCCAGTTAACTGGATACTTGAGTGAGTTACTTTTCTGTTCATTCCAGTCACATCTTACACAACAGTCCTGGGCTAATTTTTGTCTTTTTCGTGGATGTCTAAAAACAGTTCATGTTATGGAAAAACTAAAAGATAATCTTGGCAAGATTCTGAGTGGGTAAAACAGCCTGGAGATTGTATCTGCCATGAGAGAAGATGCTTCTCCAGCTGGTTCCTCCTCTATTCTGTTTCGTGGGAGTTATATCACTTGCACAAAATATTTCTGTAAGTTCAGTCTTCTCTTCCAGATTTTGTATTTCCCCTTTTTAAAAAAAGGGATAAAGTCAAAGTTAAATCTTAATATCATAATGCGTTCATGTGAATTTTTTCAACCTACTGAGGTCGTGGGTTTGTGGTTTTTCTTCAGGATCCCATTTAAGACTTATCCCAGACTTTTGTGCCTTTTTAACATAGTTACTGTGACATTTTCTAGAAGTTTACTGATTAGCACTTGCTGTGTACAAGCTGCTTTTGCACTGAGGGATGCAGCCCCATGTTTTGGCTCCCTCTTAATTATCTGTATGATGTGAAGCATGAGAGGGCAGCCTGGCTTTGACTTACAAGTGTCACTCAAATGTTAATGGCCTTATTGCTTAACTCTGCTGGTGGCCCATGTAATACAGTCCCAGATCCAAACACGCCTTTTGCTGAAATGCTCAAAGAAGGTAAAGCACTACTGACAGCCATCTATCTCCCCTGCCAAGGCACTTGTTTTGTCCTTGTTTACCTGATCACTCCAGTGAAGTGTGTGTATTTATGTGGGAGGAGCAGGGCATCTTCATTTAAATGGTTGTTTCAGTAGAACACAATCTTCTTGTTCACCTAGGGGACCCTCAGTTCTCTGTGTACTTTTAAAACTCCTCTGCTGGTCAAAGCTAGAACTGTGTGATGTCTTCCACAGTGTTCCTGGGAGTACCAGTTTGGAACAGGAATCTTACAAACTTCAAAAGCACTGATGCAACTGTCCCTTAGACACCACTATTCCTGCTTTCTCCTAAGTTAAATATAGAATATTGCCTATCTAGAGCTGCATGAATTGGTGTTTGTAACCTGCGTGTGACTTGCTGGTGACTGTNATGGTTACTTAGTTTATGCAGATTTAATAGCAGTAAATATTACCCTGGGTTCTGTAGAATTGATGCCTATTTTGGGAAGCTGCTTAGTACATTCTACCTGTTGCTCTTCTGCTAAATGTATTTCTCTTCACCGTTTATGGTCTGAAGGAAGCAAAGTCATGTGAGCTGTGGGATAAACACACACATTTAGGTCTCTGTGGCACAGTAGCATGCTCTTGTCATGTGATAATCTTCAGGCAAGATAAAATGTGCCCTTGGCTTTCAGATATCTCTTGCAGAGGTTTCTTAACACTTGAAGAATTGTGTGCCTTACTTTTGGTTATTGAAAGGTGCTTCATCTTAGTGACTTGCAGAACACTTATCTAAAACTCAATTCTGGTTTAATTTCACAGTTTTTGAAGACCTTAACTGCATCTGCACTGTAGTCTGGGCATTGTGTTCAGATTTCCAGGCTTCTGAGGGCTTTAATGCCCCTGATGATTTTTTTTTTAATGTCCACCTTACGACTATGTGTGTGTTTTTGTTGAAGCTGTAGAATCTGCATTTTCTTTCACACACTTGTAACTTGCCCCCTTGTGTTTCCAAGGTAGATATTGGTGCCATATAAGATAACAACTGTGATACATTGGGTGGACTTGCTCTGTGTTTTTGGGATGTTTCTAGCGTCTGTCAGGGGAGAAAGGTGGCTGCCATTTAAACTTCCTGGCTTGGAGGGATAAATTGAGTACCTCTGATTTGTAAGGCACAGCAATGCCCAAACCATGCTTGTAGT
>VZTT01023994.1:0-12366 GCA_013400855.1 Buphagus erythrorhynchus
CATTCTGGTGTTTGGGCAGATCCAATATCTGGGTTTTCCCCCATACCAGATCCATTCTGGTTTCTAGGCACAATCCGGTTTCCAGGTTTTCCCCCATACCAGATCCATACTGGTTTCTGGGTTTTTTCCCCCCATACTAAATCTGTTTCAGTTTCCGGGTTTTCCCCCATACTGGATCTATTCCGGTTTCTGGGTTTTTCCCCATATCAGATTCATTCTGGTTTCCAGGTTTTCCCCCATACCAGCTCCATTCCGGTTTCTGCGTTTTCCCCCATACCAGATCCATTCCAGTTTTCAGGCATCAGGGTTACTGCCCTGCGCCTCTGAGGGGTTCTGGCATTGTCCTGCATTAGGGTTGCTGCCTGCAGCTGCTCTCAGGCAAACAGGGGTGTTGTTAGGGGTGCTGTTTAGGGTTTGGGGTGGGGGCTGTACACCTGTACTCTACCTTACATCCTAAGTCGTACCCCTTGTTTTCACTGTGTGCTCTATAGCCTTTGAGTCCTTTAGCTCTGAAGCTCTCCCTCAGCCCTCAGCCTCTCTGTGTCACCATCAAGTCCCCCTGCTGAACCCTACTACCCTAAAACCCTACCCTTGCAGCTGGGGATGCTCCTTATCCAATAGGCCCCAAGAGCTGCCCCCAGCCAGACAGGTTTTCCAGTCGCTCCTACCCTAAATGTTGCCCTGAGTCAGGGCAGAGGCTGACAGAGCTGAACTCTGCAGTGGTTTGGCGTGGAGGAGGCGGGGGAGCAATCCCCAGTTGCAGAGGGATGGGGATCCCAGGGTGGGATCTCCAGGTTACCCTCAACCCTGTGGACCCTACCCTGCCACTATCGCTTCCTGGCCAGCCGTAGCATTAGGGTTATTGCCCTGCACCTCTGAGGGCTTCTGGCATTGTCCTGCATTAGGGTTGCTGCCTGCAAAATCTTGGACACTCCCGTCTCCAAAGCTGACTCCAAAACCCCTCCTGGCGAGTCCTGACCCAGGACCTCCCTTTCATCCCCCCTCTGGGTTGAAGCCCTTGACTTATCTCTGGGACATCTGGGGATGTGAACTCACGTTGGGTGTGAAGGAAGGTGCCTCACCTTCTGGAAATTTCCTGCTCTCACCAGGCTGCTGTCCCTTAGTCAGCTACAGTAAAAAAAAACCAAACATCAATGCGTGATCTTAGCAGCACCATCAGCCAAAACCCAACAATTCTGCCACTCACCATCACCATCTCCTGAGAATGCCTGGTTCCTCAGGCTCCACGCTTTGGCTGTGCTCAGAGGCTGATGCTGTCTGTTTGTGGAGAAATATGGCAAACACAGCCCTCAGGGAGGGCCTCTGCATGGCTTTTCAGCTGGGGAACACCAACGTGGCTCAAACATCAGCCTGGTATTTCTTTTCCTTCTTTGGAGAGTGCCTTGGGGTGACTTTATGATGCTTGTATCCCCAGTCGTCTGTTCTGTTGGTGTTGAATATTGAGTTCTGCAGCTTTCAGACTGGTTCCAGGAGTGAACGGGGAGAGAAGAGCTGCAGAGTTTGTTATCAGAGACTGCACCTGCTCCCCAGCATCCTTCCCACAGACTGTGCTGTCTGCAGTGGACAGCAGCAGAGAGCTCTCCTTTGCTCTTGGTTAGTTTCTGGATAGCTGAGGCAGAGAAGCTCCTTGGACTATGTTTTTTTTTAACTTTTTCTTGGAATTGTTTGAACCTGCTCTGGACTGCAAACCCAGAGGAGCACCAGGAGCTCACACCTGTGGCTCACCTGGGCTGTGACATTTCCCAGCGGCGGAGGGACTGAGAACAGCCTGAGTGAGCTGGGCTGCAACCCACGGAAGGGACTCTGCTGAATTTGTCATCTCTTTGGAGCAGAGAGAGGTTCTGCTGTTTAGTATTGTTCATTTTTGTGCTGGGAAGTGCTTTGCCTGTTAAATAAACATCTTTTTTTCCACTTCTCTCCGAGGAAATATTTCCCTGAACCAGCTGGGGGAAGGACTGCTTGAATCTGTTTCCTACAGGGACCCCATTCAGAGGTTTCCTCCCAAATTTGACCTAAACCAGGACAGAGAGAAAAAAGGGTGGCTTATTGTTTTGGCTTGATTTCTTGGAATAACATCAGTTCAGCATCCTTTAATGTCTCATGCCTGGACAATAAGTGTGTGTGTCATGCTCTGCAGAGGGAGGACTTGGGATTCCCGCCTGTCATCTGCAAAGCCACTGTGAGCCCTTACAGCTGAGAGCAGCAGAACCATCCCAGGCCTTCACAGTCATCCTCAGTACTACAGAGATTTTGATGCCATTTTCCACTGTTTCCAACCCACATGATGGTTTGGGAGCAGACTTGCTGATCTACAGAGATTGCAGACCAATGCAGTGATGGCAGTAAAATCCCATCCCACAGATCCCTTTCCTAGTCTGTTCCCTGATCCTAACCCATGGGGATTTATCTGACAGGCTCTGAGCTGTGAGGGCTGTGTGGCAAACTGGCCTAGGCTTATTCCTAAGTCAGTGGACTCAGTTCCTTTGGAATGGCCTGCTGCTCCTTTTCTTTTTCCAGGTTGCCTTTCAGAGCTGGCAACTTGCCATTGTAATTTACAGAGGGAGTTTACAAAGGGAAGTTGTTTCTTGTTTCTACTAGGCCCAAAGGGATTTAACAATTTTCTTTGCAAATTTCCAGCGATAAACATTAGTCCTCTGGTAGCTCTCTCCTAAGTGCTTTTGTACATTTCTACCTCTTCAACAGATACACAAACCAGGCAGGTTTGTTTCACAGAGGGCAGGAGTAGCAAGTGATGGGGGAAATCCTCATTTTCCTCTCCCAGATGGAGGAAGGCTCCAGTCTTGTACCCACTCCTTCCTTTTCAGTTACTCTCAGACATGGAAACCTTTCAATTCATGGAATTAGCTTGCTATATCAGGCCCTTACTCTGCTTAGAAACTTTGTTGTTTTTTTAAAACTATATTTCTGTGCTATAATGAGGAAATTCCCTAAGAAAACATGTTTTAGGAAGTCTTTTAAGCAATAGAAGTGAGTATTGAACTACTGCTTGGATAGTTGCTACTGTGTCAGTTTTTATATGCAAGGTAGAGCTAAATATGCCATATGTCCTAAAAGAAAAGGAATCTGGGAATCTGATATAGGAAGTCATGTGTGTGACTCTTCTGTTTTTTAGCCCTGGGAAATATTTTAGAACTTAATTTTCTGAAAGGTTAGCTTAGTTTCACTAACAACTGATTAATTTTGCGAGTCAATGAAAGTAATGAAAGAATATGACTGAAAATTTACAGTAATTGGCATAACTACAATATTTTCTGCAGAAATTGTCTTCATCTTTGAAGATGCTCTTCAGTGGAAGATAGGACTAATTAAGGCTAGAGCTGGTTCCAGATGGACTGAACAGCAAAATATACCCTGATAGCAGGATTGGTGCTGTGTGGATTGCACTGCAGTTATCTGCCATTTTAGAGTTTGCTTTTTTTTTTTTTTTTTTTATATAAGATGCTTAATTATATGCTCTCTTGCTGATTTAGAAGTTGTGATAGTCCTGGTGTACATGCAACAATTTTGAAGTCCTGATTCCACTTTGCAGGATACAAACCTGGTGGTATTTTGGTTAATGAATTGTCTGGTCATAACTTCTTAAAACAGGCTGTAAGTAATGTCTGTGTGAAGCATGGCATGCAGGAATGTATTGCATAAGGAATGTGTCTTACAGGCATCTTGTCATTATTTTGGTTCTGTTAGTGAACTTGTTCCCATGACTTGGATCAAGTAGGATTTCTGTGTGTGATCTGAGCATGGTGACACTGTCTTATGCTACTGTTTATTTTAGCTGTGTTGGTAAAGAACAGGCAAACCTTCCTTTTCACTTCTGCAATGCCTGGGCCAAATTCACCTGCACTGAAGTTGCACAAGGCTGAACTGGGCTCAGCTTTTTCATAGGAAATGTGCTGATCAATGCAGAATGTGTTTTTGTTTATTTGTCTTCCAAAAGAAAGCATGGCTTGTGCAGCATTTAATGTAGTAAAAAATCACATGTAGCCACTTGTCTTCATGTCTGTGTGTGCTCAAAATTGCTGTGAACAACATAAGCAAATCAGGACCCAGTGCCAACCAATCTGTGGATTGATAATTTTTTATTATTTATTTTTTCCCCCTTCCAGGCATGAATTGAATTCTCCATATGCATGTCTCAAGCAGTTTTTAGGTTAAAGAAATTTTTGTATATCGTTTTGTATATTGTAAAGGATTACAAGGGCATGGGAATTTGCTTGTAGGGAACCAGCCAGGAATTCCTCTTGTAGAGAGAAGGTCTCTCAGCTGTTGTACCTGCAGCCTGTGCTGAGCTCAAACATCATTTAGGGAGCAACAGCAGAGGGGATGGAGTGGGTTCACCTCTTTCTGAATTTCCAGTGATTTGTGTGCCTTTTTAGGTTGCAGTCAAGCAGTCTGAATCACAGAACTCCTGAGCCTGTCAGGACATTTGCCAGCAGATGGTCCACAGAGCTTGGGGCTCATTATTACTTTCTAAGCTTTTTCTGGGATAAAGAGAACTTAATGTAACTTTTGGATGAACTGAGCTGCCTCTGGAATTCATAGATTCATATCTATTTCCTGGTCTGGAGTTTCTGCTTATTGGGAATGTGAGGGTTCATTAGTGGGAAATCTTGAACCCAAGTGATTGCAGATCATGGGTGAACAGACCTGCTGTGTGAATTGCCTGCAAATAAATTCACCAAGTGCCATTCCTAGAGCATGCATTTGAGTAATTTCCTAAATATGCTATATCACTTCATTTTTTTTTTTTTGTAACTACATAGGTCTAAATTGCATTTTATTTCTGACTTCCAGGTTGTGGTAGGAGATAAAGTTGTTCTCATGCCAGTCAATGCAGGACAGCCTCTGCATGCCAGCAACATTGAACTTCTAGATAACCCTGGCTGCAAAGAGGTGAGTTCAGGGGGGCAGGAGGGGTGACTGCTGATCTCAGATGGTTATAGAAAGGCTATGAGAATTTGGATTGTTCAGCCTAGAGAAGAGAAGGCTTTGAGGTGACCTCATTGTGGCCTTCCAGTGCCTGAAGGGAACCCAGAGGAAAGATGAAGAGAGACTCTTGACAAGGGCCTAGAGTGACAGGACAAGGGGCAATGGCTTCACACTGACAGAGGGGAGGTTTAGATTGGATATGAGGAAGAAATTGTTCCCTGTGAGGGTGGTGAGGCCCTGGCACAGGTTGCCCAGAGCAGCTGTGGCTGCCCCATCCCTGGCAGTGTCCAAGGCCAGGCTGGATGGGGCTCTGAGCAATCTGGGATAGTGGCAGGTGTCCCTGCCCATGGCAGGGGCTTGGAACTGGATGATCTTTACATCCCTTCCAACCCAGGCCATTCTGTGATTCTGTGATATGTTGTTCTTTACTGGTAACCAGAACCCACCATGAGCTCACCACGGGCTCAAAGCCAGTGTTAAAAACTGGTTCCAGCTTAACCTCAAAAACACAAGATGAAATATTCTCACTGCAGTGATGCCCTGGCACTGAAAACTCTGTGAGATTTCCTTGAGTATTTAAAACTCTGACTGATGTGAGAGTAAGTCCTCACTCAGCATCCCTTTGGGGTGTTCTTGGTAGGCTGTCAGCAAACAGAGCAGCATTTGCTCACCCAATCTTCTCCAACATTACAATCATTAACACTTGAGAGCTTCAGGACGAGTGTTAGGAACTGTACACATATATAGTAGCTAAGCCATGTCCCCTGCCATCCTAGATGTGGTGTGGTCTTTCAGAAGAATGGAATGTCTCAAAAATAAACTAATATCCCCTAATACTATAATTGGGTCTTTTTTTTTTCCTAAAGGTAAATGCTGTCAACTGTAACACAAGCTGGAAAATAACTTTGTTCATGAAATTTAGTAGTTACCGAGATGATGTACTGAAAGGAGTAAGTATGATTTTTAAATCGTTTTTTGAATCCAAAAAGTCTTACTGTATTTGACTGTAGAGAAATATTACCTGGTGAATAAAAGAAGAAATAAGGACTTTATGGATGCGTTCAAAGTGGTATTAAGGCTTATAGATGACAATAGCTGTAATAAAATAATGTAGCTTTACATGCTACATTATTGCACAGTTGTATTGCATTGCACAGTTTCATGCCAATAGATTTATCTCTGAGATACTTTACATTTTCATTTTAAAGATAGGTTTAATTTGTCCTCACATGTACCTTAATAAATCATTATCAACTGACTATTTTTTCGGTAGGTGTCAAGGTACCAGCAGCTTTTGAGGAAGAATTTGAAAGGGAAAATGGTGCATTTGTGTAGACCCATTTAAGGATAGTGGGGAGAGGCAGGAGGAAACAAAAATGATTCCAGCAGAAGAAATAGAGAGGGGGCATTGGTGTTGATTGCAGAGTAGAAGAGATAAGATAATGCAAAGTTAGAAAAATCTCTTCTCTTAAATAGTAAAACAGATTAGAAATGAAAAAAAATCAATTTAGTAAAGTTAACTAGAATTAAAAATCACCTTTATGTTTATTTTTGCCCACTGTTCATTGCAGTGCTTTCCCAAATGGCCATGGGTCTCCTGCAGGACTTATCCCATCTGATTTCCAGACTTGGTGCTAAGATTGAACATTTTACACTTGGTACCTGCTCCAGCAATAAGAAACTCAGAAGTATTTTCTTCCTATCAGCTCTGCTGGCATCAGTGGAGCTGTTACAAATAGAAAATGAATCTGGTGGCTTTGCCTACCACTTAACAGTGCTTCTTTCTCATATTCCTTTAGGGAGATGTTGTGAGGCTGTTTCATGCAGAGCAAGAGAAGTTTCTGACCTGTGATGAATATGAGAAGAAACAACACATTTTCCTCCGCACTACGTTACGTCAGTCAGCCACGTCTGCAACAAGTTCTAAAGCACTGTGGGAAATAGAGGTATTTTTTTCTTCTTTTTATAAATATTTTAGGACCTGAAGGCCAGGGCTCAGTAAAAAAACTTCACCACAGCATGAGTCATTCATAGGCTCCTGATATCATCACACACCTCCATGTAACTATTATTATTTCATGAAGCAGTTTGTGTAGGATGAACCCTGAAGAGCTGCTTTATTGCTCTGTATGTGTGGAGAGAGGAGGCTTTCTTACTATATTTACCTGCACTAAGATGAGGAAGAGTCAAATTTCAAATTCAGACTTGACGTAAATGGTGTGATTTTATCAAAGCCAATCAAAGGACACTCACCTCTCCTGAGTTTTGAGTGTTTACATTTAACTTCATGTGCAGTATGAAAAATGGAAATCCATGGCAGACAGGAAATCTCCCAGACATCACACAACACATCAACATTTGTTAAAAGTTAACCTGAATAAAGGTAGTGTTATGAATGGGGGTGATTTTGAGAGGGGAGCTAGCAAACATTTTTGTTCAACTAAGAAACATTGGAAATTGTTAGGTCTCAAATCCTTGCTATTACAATAATGTAACTCCTATACCCAAAAGTTCTTGTGTGATAAACAAACTTTGTTTGTTTAAAACATTTAAAGCATTTAAAAGAGAGTCTTCAGAAAAATGGTTGGTTTTTATCTGGGTAAGGATTGTCTGGAGTAGAGTGTGTTGCACTTGTACTTATTGGAGATTCCTCCTTAAAGGAGACAGACACTGCTAGATTTGAAGAAAGCAAATGACCTACAGCTCAGTCAAGGGATAAAAGAAATAACCTGGGATATTTCAGATGATAGGAGGATATATATCACTTGAATGAAAATTTTTCAGAAGCCCCTAGTATTGTCAAAAATAGAGTTGGTATAATTGATAAAATAATGTAAGACAGTTTGAATTTTGCTTTTAAGTAGTGCCTAGTAGTGAAGAAAAGCTCTCCATACTTTCATGAGCTGCAGATTCACACCATCTCACTTAAAAGCAAAATTTGGCTCATCATGTTTGCAGGGAATAGATTAATGAAAGCATGGAAAGTAATAGGAGTATTTCCTAGCACTTGGCAAAAAGAAAGTGTGAGTAGTTGTTATCTATGGTGAGCTTTGTGTAAGCTCATAATTCCTCTCTTTGGCAGGCTGTAATGATGTAGTTTGCATATTTTTATTAGGAGTGAGCTGCCGGAAATGTTGGGGATCTGAAGTATGATCTTGAAGAGCATGATTAAAATCTAAATTCTTCTTTTAGGTTGTCCACCATGACCCTTGCCGGGGAGGGGCAGGACAGTGGAATAGCTTGTTTAGATTTAAGCATTTGGCAACTGGAAACTACTTGGCTGCAGAGGTAAGAATGCCAGTTAAACAAGTGTTTGTGTGCTGCCTAACCAAGTCCTACTGGTTCAGAACTGCTGTAGCAGGTGGGTTGGCAGTGTAGATCTTCACAAAGATCCCACACTGGGGCCCTGCTGGGTCACACTGTATTGCTGCACCCAGGAATTGCAGGGCAAACACCACCGATAAATATCCAGTTTATACTGGATATAAAAACCCTTGGGTTCATTTATCTCTCTGCTCCTGTTTGCCCTTGATTTTTGGAGTGGTGTTGTGTCTGTGTATTGGTGTCATGAGAGTTCACTGTGATTATATAGGCTGCAGGGTTCTGCTATTGCACTTTTGCCTTTTGACTAAAATTTGAATAAAAAGAGATCTGAGGAAATCTTTTTCTTTTTGATGGAATGGAAGGTCCCAGAGGAGAAGGAAGATCTTGCAACTTGTCTGGTTACTTTCTGGTACTTTGTATGAAGGCAAAAGTGTATTGTGACTCCCCAGAAAAGCAGCTCAATATCTTTTAGGACTCCTTAAAATATGGCTCTTGACAAGCTGGAATACATCAGATAATACCAAGTGTATGAAATGGTACAGCCTTGGATATTTTAATGGTTGCAAGAAGCTGTGAACTTTTTGAGTCATATCTAATCCATATTAACACAGGTCTGTGTCCAAGTTTTATCAATTGAGTGAAAAGTAGGGGTTTTTTCCCACTGATTTAGTTAGAATTGCTAATTTTAACTTATGCTTTGAAGTATGAGTACAAAAATTTACTGCAAGAAGAAAGTTATAAATTACTATATGTTAGGGAACCCCTGCTCTGACTGGGTTGAGTTAGATTTACAGCAGTGCAACTTCTATATACAGACAACTCCTTAGCATTCCCAGGGTGCTGCTTTGATTTTCCAGCTCCTGAAACAGCCTGCACTGAGTTTAGAGGAAGAACAAACAGGAGTTATCAAACCTTCATTTATTTCTAATTATATCAAGGCCACTATCAAAACATAAACAGTGGACTGCTAATAATAGCTAATTTTCAAGAGGCAGCCAGTACTCCTACCTGAGAGTGGGAGTATTTTCCTTTTTGCTTACAGTGAGGGATGCTCCCAACAGGAAGATTTGACTGGCTGAGCTGATGGAGAGTCAGGAAAGGCACTGAGCATACTGATGGGCTTCCTTCTTCCACCAGGTGATCTGTCTGGGGGATTTTTAGGTGAAAAATCTTCAGGTGAAGAGGTGCCATGCTGCACTGAATGTCAGAGCTGGGTTTAGGTCATTTCTACCTCTGGAAAGGAAATCCCATCAGGCAGACTTGTAATATGGAGAATATAATTGGCAACAGTGGAGTGAGAGCTGGAAGAGCTATTGGGTTGAACAGAGGTGATATGCTGGGACTGGACAGCTGCATTAGTGACTGTGTCTGTGAGGTGTAAAATACCTGTGGTGGAGATATTAAAGGTACTGTTGCAATAAAACCCTGTGAACTGTATTTTGCACAGTTCATATGTCAGGCACAACTCAGCAGCCAGCCAGACACGTCAAAGATTTATGAACAGGCAGACAGACACCTTGTGTGCATGACCCAACTTTAAATCAATTGAGCAAAGCCTACTGAACACTTATCTGTGCTCTGGCAGCACAGGGAGATTACTCATGGTATGGATTATCAACAGCGTCACACATTGCCATGACCTGATTTTGTTTAAGCCTCCATGATAAAGATATCTAGAGTGGAATAAAAAATACAAACACAAGAAGAAATTTCACAAATCTTTTAAGCATTCTGTTGTTGGCTAATGATGCGATTTCTTTCACAGTTTGAGCTGTTGTAAATCAGGATTCATCACTGTTTACAACTGTCTTTTTTCTTACTTCATCCTCCCTTAAATCAACTTTATGTGTGCCATGGAGGCTTCTGTAGGGGAGTCTTGCATGGGTCAAGTCTCAGACAAGGAGCAGAAGTGTCCTTCACCGGGGTGCCTCCCTTTTCTCCTCTCATACCCTGTGTGAGCAGCTTGTGCCTTCTCTTTTCCTTGGAGTTGTCCTGTGCCAGATGTAACTGATCAGTCTAGTTTGGGATTTGGTGGGTCACTACTGAGCCACGTTGGGAAGGGATGCCCCTGTAGCTTGTTATGGCCAGGGGGTGATCTGGACACTAAGAAAATTGAAGATGTTTGCCTCAGAGAACTAAGGAATTTTAAGCTGATAAAAGTGTTTCAATACTACAATAGGCAAATTAATAAAAAAGAAAGTGGGGCAATACCGTTGTTCAATTAGAGAAACATAGGTGAGGACTTGTAAATCTAATTGTTATAAACTTGAGAGGATGAAGTCAGGATGTGTAAATCCTAAATTCCATGTTCCTTAGAAGTACAATCAGTCATCCAACTTTTGTTGCCTTTCAAAGACCTCTGGTATCTTGGACTTCTGACACAGTCTCAAGTAGTAGTATTTCCTTTAATCCTCTTTCCACTTGGCATTATTTAGCCTAATTTTAATTACTGTGCTTTGAAGTTCTTTAAGACCTTATAATACCTTATAGCAACCTAAATCCTTCTCCCAGACTTTGGGCTGAAGGTGAGCCACCCTGAAAGACCCACTGCTGCAGGAGTCACAGTGGGAGACACCAGGTGATTCCACACTGCCATTGCCATTGCCACTACACTGCCATTCCTCTGCTGCTCTGCACACCCTGGGTCACTCAGAGCGTTCTCAGTGCTCTCACACAATTACTTAGACACAGGAGGGATATACTGAAGAAAGGGTTTCATGTTTGGTGATACGATTTGGGACATTGGAAATCTGGGTACTTGGTAATGATATCTGACGTTAGGAAACCTTAAGTCACAGGCTTACACATTCCCAAAAAAGTAGAACCAAATACTCAGCTGAAAAATTGGAAAAAGAAATTGTCTTTTTTGGAGACAGTGGGAGTTCTGCTGTTAGTGTCGTAAGGGCTTGTTTTCACCCAAAAGAGCTGAGCCAGATCTTCAGCAGGAGATTCAGGCACTAAGCCACCAGCTAAGATCCAGGCTGCTGAGTTTCATTCTCAGAACAGAGTTTTATTCTCATCTTCACAGAGTCAGCAGTCTTTTAGAAAAAGTTCTGCAGAAGATCCTTTTTATAGCCCTGGTTACAGCAAAATGACCCAAGTTATTTTGAAGCTTTACATTTATAAGGAAAGGCAGTAAGGTTAGGTGAAAATTGGATGTTTCAAAGTAACAAAGATTTCCCCAAAAGTCTTTTCAGTGCATGTAGCCCATGTAGAAGGCACCCAAAGCTATCTCTGTGTGTGGGAATGAGCTGCAATTTGCTTGAACAGCCTTGCAGATGCTGCAGGTTGGGACCACACAGCTGTGCCTTTCACATGAACATACATAACCTTTTCATTATTCTAAATTGCCAAGATAAAAGTCTCTTTGAACTGAGTATCAGCTTATCAATTGTGCTGAACCAAAACATGCACTTTTAATATTGTTCTCCACATGTATAGCAGCTCTGGTTCTGTGATTTCTAAACTGGGCAATTCATAGTGAAACTATTAACACTTGTTTTATGAGGCTGTTAAACAGATATGTGTCCCCACCCACAAGAAATGCAGGATGAGTCTGTCATTTCATATTCAACTTCTGAGGTATGACTAAAATAATACAAAATGCATCTGCATCTATCAAATCACATGCTTGTCTCAGATATTGCAGTAGATGATAGATAAGCCACAGTATGTTGCTTATGAGACCTCGTGAGCACATACATGATCACTGTGCAGAATTTGTAAGAAAAAAATCTGTGATAATTCTGTTTTACTTAGCTGAATAGATTAGAGTTACTAGATACCTTGGCCATAATATGGTAGTAAATCTAGTGGGGTCTTTAACACCAAATTAACTCTACTAAACTAAATGAATTAAGATAAAGCAGGTAAAATGGCAGCCTGAATGTTCACATTCTGGGGTTCTCCAGAACTGTGGCCATAAACAATTACTGCTGTGGGAAACTTCTCTGGCTTTCTTAGAGAGTTCTCCTTCCTCTCTCTTTAACAGTGAAAAGGGGCAGTTTAAGCTGTAAAAGGGATCCACTCTGATCAGAGATTTGTGCTACACTCTCATCTTAATATCCCATGAGG
>VZTT01023994.1:15835-31801 GCA_013400855.1 Buphagus erythrorhynchus
GATGATTATCAGGAGCTCTGTGCCAATGCCCAGGAAGGGTTGAATGGAGTTTATCGAGGTAGAGTTGTAGTCAGTCTTTGTCTGGCAAGTTAATAAGATGGCAAAAGTCCTTTGAATGCCACTGAAAGTCTTTGAAATTGTGCAAAAGTCCTTTGGATTTATCGAAAGCTAATCAGTATGACATTAACAAAGAACAAAGCAAGCCTAATGAAGATGAAAGATTTGAAAAGTGGATTATTTTCCTTTTGTCCTGGCTTTTCTTCCCTGCAACACTTGCCCTTGTTGGCTGGGTAACAGGCTGTGTGTTCACAGGCTGGTTATCAAATGAAATGGGGACTGTTTGAGTGTTGAATTAGATCCTTTTATTCTTTGTCTGTCAGGGTTTCCTTCATAAATGCAGGTTTTAACCAAGTCATTAAAATGCTCATTTAGCTGAAATTTGGCAATCTAATTCTTCCCCTAACAAGATGCTTTAAATATCCTTTACCTAGTCAACAAAAATTGATTAAAATCAGCATGGGTGTTTCTTCCCCCAAACTCCTCTCTCTCCTTCTTAATCGAGTGTCCAAAAATAGCCTGTTTGGGTACTTTCCATGCATTCCTCCATGAAAACAACATTCAGTAGAAATGTGGAATTTCAAACTTCTTGGCCTGTAAATGATATCTAACTATGTGAAGATGCAAAAGTAAAATTAAAGTCAGGAATAACCTGTGAGATGATCTGCACAGTAGTAGAACCCCAGGAAATTATGCACTGTGGACTCGTGAGGTTTGAAAACTTTTAGGTATAACTTTGAGTAGAGATGACAGAGCCTGGAACTTCTGGTGCTCAGTCTAGTGGAATCCCTCTCAGGATTTGCAGGTCATTTGCATTCTCTGAGCACCAAATACCTGAAGTAACACACAAACACACAGAGATGAAAGTTGTCTTCCTGCTATGCAGACTTTGCAGATTATGTAAGGTCAAAAGGTTAAAATTCAGGAATGAGATTCTTTGCCCTTCCAAGTAGTTTTAACCAGCAATAATTAAAGACTTTGTCTATATCTCAGTTTTCCATATGTAAAAGCTGACTTCTATTATGAGTTTGTCATACATACTCTCTCCTGGGGGCCTTCTGCTGCTCCCACAGGATGAGGATGTTGATATCTGTATGCATTCAGACATCTAATCTTTTCACATACCACTGTGTACCAAGGCTGAGCCTGAAATCTGTCCAAGAGACACCAGTTTTTATACTCAGGAGGACCACCTGCAGCACTGACCCTGACCTTCAGGCTCTCCCAGATAGCCTGTGTGGATCACAAATTGGGAATTTGGCTTCTTGCAGAGGAGTGCAAGTAAATGCTATTTAAATGTAGATTTAAAAGAAGGTATTGCCTTCTCTGTAGTTGCAAATCTGTCTCTAAACTCCAGAACTGTCAATGAAAAACTCTTTTTGTGGTACCTTTTTCTTCCCTGTTCATAGAAGGGTAAAATATGGCTGTACCTGAGTTTGTTGAAAAACAAGCAGCAGAGGATTAGGACTTCTGGATTATTCTTTACTGGAAAAGAAGCTGATGGAGATATAATCTAAAAAAATAACATATAATGAAGCTATTGCAATAAATAATTTATGCAATTACACTTGCTTAAGCTCTGCAGTTTGCAATTCATCATGGTCTTGGTGCATATTGGCTGCATGCACCTTCCAGTGGCATTTTGCAGGAATATTCACTGCTGTATTTCAGCTACAATTCAGTAAATTGCAATTTCAAGACATCCAATGCCACAAAAAAGCTTGAAAACTGTTGAGCTTTATTGAGGCCTATTTTAGCATAGCATTCTTACTTTCTAAATACCTGCAGAAAATTTTACTTGATTTCATTAGTAGCAAGATAAAAATATTAATGTTCTTTTCAAATCTTCTTTTGTCTTGGCAGTTTATTGAAGAATGTGGAAGTGATCTTACATAAGTCAGAAATAGCAATAGATTTTGGAGTGCTGAGACTGTCACTGTGTCCTTAGGTCGTTCTGGGCTGGGATATTGAAAGGGACTCAGAACAGGTGTAATATGACACACAACACTAGATGATTTATGCACCTTCTACCTGGACAATGTAGCATGGGATAATAGCTACTGGTCTGTTTTTTAGAAACCCTGAGCACCAACAATCTCAGTTGAAATGAAAATGGGAGTGACAACTGCTGAGCAGAGCTGAAAATGGGGCCATGTATGTCAGCCTGAAAACTGAGTTCCACTGTGTTTATGGTTTAATGTCAGCATCTCAAAACTTTCTCTAAACAATGTATTTTTGGTTTCTTATTTCTGTAACAGCAGGGCAACAAAAAGCATCATTAAGGATGTACTTGATTTCTTACCTGAGCCTTCTATCTCCATCACCCTCAGTCCACAAGTGACCTGTTTTGGAAATTTGAGGGCAGTCTGTTCAGTCATTTTTCAAGAAGGCAAGAAGTGTCGAGGGAGGGAGATCCTCCTAATTTCTCTGGTTACTGCTATATAGATTTTTTTTTTTAATCATTATGTTGAAAGCAAACAGCTGAAGGATGTGAGAATTCAGTTCATACAGGGTAGACAACTGTATTCACTTGAGCCCTTTAATGTAAACCTGTAGGATCAAGTCCTCAGTGCCAAGTTTTCTGTGCTGAGTCTAGTGACAAACCGGAGGTGACCTAGAATTTTGCTTGCTTGCAACCAGCAATATCTGAAGGTAGCATAGTAATTTATCCTTTCTGTACCTTCCCTGCACCTCTGCTGGAAGGCCACGGTGTGTGGCTGGGACTGAGGGGCACTGCCTGCTAATTTTGTCTCTTCTTGATGGGGGACCAAAGGTAGAGAGCTCAGCTTGGCTGCTAAAAATGGGACACCAGGGTTATTTAAAGGTGTCAGGTGAACAAATGTCATGCTGAAAGAACTGTGGAAACTTAAGAAGGAACCAAAACTATGTGAAAACAGTTACATATGTGGGTACTTCTTCAGAAAATTATATACTTGTATAGCCTTTAAAATCACACAGCCGAGAACCTTCCAAGCAGGAGCAAGAAAGTCTCACTTTAACCATACAGCACATAAAGAGAAGAGCAAGCCAAGAGAGAGTGACTGTGAAGGAGACTTACACATGTGAGAAATGATGAGTGATAATGGTTGCAATCTACCGTCCTCACTCTGGCTGCAGGGTTCCTTTCTGACTGATATATGTGCACACTCTGCAATGTTTTCCAACATAAAATTTTACAGCTTATACAGGGGCTGGAATGAGCATCTACTGAGCAAGGTGGAAAGAAATGGAAATTGCAAACCATTCCTCAGTCTCAGTAATACAGAATATTGTTTTGTCACTGGATGCAAAGAAAAAACCTAGAAGAAGTTATGGGTGACGTGTTTCAACATAGCAGCTCTTTCCTACATACATCAAGCAAATAGGTGTAGATAACCACATGCCATCTGCCTGAAGCTCTGTTTTAAGATTGTCTATCAGGTAAGCTTGCCTAAGGTTCACCTTGTTCCACCAAAAAAGCTGAAGGAGGAATGCACATCCATTCCATCTGGCTGTGCAGTGTAGTGTAGGTTGGTGCTAAGATAGGAGGGTAAGAAGGGAAGTAGTTTCTAGTGCCTGAGAAAGAAGGGTGAAATCAAGTAAACAGACTGAAGTGCTATAGACCTCAAAGACCCCAAAAAAGCACCCTGTGCAATTCTTCAGCTTTTTCTATAGTGAATATAGACATTCAATGATATTTCAACATCAATTTCTTTTAGAGGTAGATAGAAGCAAAAAAAGGTTAAACTCAACAGTCTCTTTAATCTTCATCAGTCCTTCCATTGCAATTTTGCTTCAGAAATACAGACTTTTTCTTTTACTTTCTTTCTTAGAGACAGAAGTGGCTCCCTCTCCTCTCTAAAGCTGGCATAGTTTTGGATAATCAACCATGTAAGATCAAATTGGAAAAGTCTTTCCTAATTAGTTAATTGGGTAATTAATTAGATAATCAACGAATTAGCCAATTTTTCAGTGCACCACAACTGTCACTCATCTAAGGATCCACCTCTTGCACAAGCCCAGCCCCTTCCCAACCCCACCCCTGCCACATCACCATTTCTTCACGTGGCCCTGCCCCTGCACTGCATCATCCTGTATAAATTCTAGTTTTTTGGTATTCATCTCTCCTTCCTTTTGCTGTACAGCAGTAGCAAGAGGGACTTGGGAGACTGTGGCAATTTCAGGGAGGAGAAAAATGCAGGATTTGAGATAGGTATCAGCACAGGGAGGAAAGCAGGCCCTGTAAATTAGGTTTGTAATGGTAACACAGTGGCTAATGCAAAAAATGAAACGGAGACAGAATAAACCTTTGGTCATTTCTGTTATCACATCAAATAGCGACACATAGGGAAGGTATTTTCAGCCATTTGACAAAGATTTGAAAATTTTCCTCCTTTCTTCAGACTCATGTTGTGGAGAGGAGCAGGCATTTTGAGGGGTTAAAGAGATATAAATGATGTTTTTTTTCTAATAAAAGCCTTATCAACAAAATCTCTTCACAACAGTTGTCTGTGTAATGGTGGATTAATGATAATGTGATATTGAGAAGTTCCACTGGGATTCCTGCATCTTGCCCTATGCAATTCTCTTTTGACTCTTCCACATTGGTAATGTCAAATTCAAGCCAAGAAAATGACAGTAGTCATCTGTAAGATGTATATACATTGTAATTGCCTAAGAACAAAATTGTCTTATATAATTTATAATCTCACTTCAGCATTTTCAGCACTTTGATGGCAATATCCTATGTCAGGGAATATTAGTAAATATTGATGCAAAATTGTTTCTTCATGTAAATCAAATCTTGAAAGGTTCCATGTGCAGCCAGTGAGTGGGTGTGTGTGTTTTTGTTTATTTGTGAATGTATCTGCCTACATAATTCTTCATCTTATAGGCTACATATTTCTCTTGTCAAAAGTACAATGATACTAAACAGTTGTTAAGTAGTAATATTTTAAATTTATTATTGTATAGTGTCTTTGATCCAAGCTTCTCATTTTACTTTAGTATTAATTAATGCTTGATAATCCTGATATGACATAGAAAATATTATCCCCATTAATAATGGTTAAACAGAATCACAGTATAATTAAATAATTTTCTGTAGTGGCATTGTCACTCCTGTTTCAAAGATGTGCTAATTCTGAGCTCACTGTCTTCTCCTGTAAAATCTCAGTAGACATAGAGAACATTAGTTTTTTATCTCAGTCTGTCTGCCCAGGGTCAATCCTGGGAGTGATTGCGTGTGCATGTGTGGGTGACTGTAACTGGCTGCATTTAGAATAGTAACTGTGCTTTCTTCATCATCCTTTTTGGGTTTTGTTATTTGAGATTCCTCTTGAGTTAACAAGCTTGATTGCAAGATGCTCTTTCTAGAGGTGAGGACATAGCCAGCTAGGTCAGCCAGAAATTGAAGCAGTAAGTCTTTTACTCTCACACTGCTTCTAAAACTCCACTCCCCTTTTGCAGGGTGGAAACATAACAAGAGAACTGAACCAAACCCTCTCCCCCAGTTATGAAATGTCTGAAAGCTATCAAGATAGTATTTGACTTCTTTTCTTTTCCAGCTTAACCCACACTACCCAGAAGGTAATAATGAAGGCAAAGCTTTGGTAAGTGGAATTTATGTGTTGCATATAATCTGGGGAATGCTGTATCCCCCATATGGAAGCCCTTCATAGCTTTCCTTTTCCTTATGTGTTCCAGCTGCTGGGATTGTTTTCCATATCCTGTGTAAGGTAGGATGCATCTCAGAACTGGCAATTCAGAAAGTTTTCCCCCATGTTGAGGCAAATGATAAGAAACTTTTTTAAATTCTGCACCAAAGTGGCATTAGTTGAAGCTGTTGTGCTTGTTATCTGACTGCAGATATGAAATGTATTCATTCCTCTCAGCTCAGATGTGTTACTTCATGGCAACACCCTATGCCTGGTACAGCTTCAAGAGCATTTTAGCTAATTCTGACTAATGAGGCAAGGCCAGACATGGAGATTATAGTGAATGAAGGAAGTGGAGTTAAAACCTTGGGGGAATCTTATTGTTACTAAGTCAACAAATATTCCCAAAAAGAATCATTCCTCCATCAAATTCATGAGATTGCCTTGGAAAGACTGAGATCCTATTCAAAAAAATTCAATTTAATTTCTTTCTGCTTGCCTTCCGGCTTTTGTTCTTTAAGAGGCCACATTTTCAAGTTTTTCTCTGCAAAGGGAAGAAATTTTTGATTTTTCATGACACGAAACCCAAGATTCTTACATAATCAAATGCCTTGAGGACTGCAATTTTAATAAAAATGGAGACTTTCATATGAGTTGGCAACATTGGTTTTCCATCTTCACTGATATTTGGCATTAGTGGTGATATTGCAATAACAGCTCAGCTGTCTAGAGAAATGAAAATTCTCTCCTATGAAAGTATAGAAGTTCCACCAGTTGTTTCTCTTTTGTATTGGAGTGAAACTTAAGGCCTTTGGAGCTTTGGAATGGAAATCAAGATCAGTTCTAGAATTCCCCAGTGAGTAGGTGTTAGGACCTTGTCACTGAGGATCCAATCCTATTGTATCACACCATACTTATTTATGGTGTAGGTTTTCCCTCTGTAGCCATTTCAGTTCATCTAAATAGTTAAATATTCCCTGGACTGGATAATGACAAAGGCACAAGAATAATCTAAGCATGAATTTTAAAGGTGGTTTCACTATCAGTTTGGCTTATTCCTCCTGGATATTGGTTGCAGCTAAAACCCCAGACCAGATAAATCACATTAGAGAAATACTTCCAATAAAAAAATAATCAAAGCTGATTGATGATAAAAACTGATATCTCTGTGGAAATTTTAATTTATGCAGTCAGCACTTTCTTGTGAAAGATGTTTCGTGAAAGAACTTCTAGCAATTTCTGCTAACACCTCCATGTAAATCCAAGCCTACAGGCTCTATTAGCATGGTAGAAATCCCTTTAGATCCTTCACCCCTTTATAATCTTGTTGGAAATGCCATGAGTCAGCAATGGCTATTTAAGCCTTCATTCTGCCCTCGAGCAGCCAAGTAGAGAAACTTCACATCCATGTGCAGGAATTTCTTTTGTGTTACAATGATGCAGTGTATTGAATAGTCCCTCAAAAGTAAAAAAATCTTATAATATTTGGAGTTCTTTGAGAGTCAGCTATGCCAGTCTTGTATCCAATAGCACATAACCTGGAGCAGACAGGTTTTCCTTGCTCTGTGGTTATCATCTAGTGTTTCCTCTTCCTAACTGGATCACTGCAAAGGCATCTTCTTTTCCAACTTTTGAAGCAATTAATTTTGAAATACTGCCCATGAAGTAAGTCTGGAGTGGGGAGGTTGAAGTGGACCTACCCCAGCAAAATTTGAAGTCTGAGTAGCAGGGAAATGGGAGATGAACAAACAAACCCTTGTGGCTGAAGGGCTGAACCTGTAGCTTGTGCCCTTGAGGCCAAGAAGGCCGGTGGTGTCCTGGGGAACACCTTCCTTGGGAAGAGCAGTGCCAGCAGGTCAGGGAGTGATCCTGCCCCTCTGCCCAGCCCTGGGAGGCACATCTGGAGAGCTGTGTCCAGCTCTGGGATCATCAGCACAGGAGGGACAGGGAGCTCCTGGAGCGGGGCCAGCCAAGGCTGTAGAGATGATTTAGGGCCTGGAGCATCTCTGGCAGGGAAAGGCTGAGGGAGCTGGGGCTGTCCAGGCTGGAGAGGAGCCCCAGCTGAGAGGGGGCCTGTTGTAGAATAGTTTGTAAGTATAGTGCAGAAAGCAATCTTTCCCAATGAATTACACTTGTACTGATTCTTGAGGAGTGGAGACAGCCTTGCCTGCCCAATGACTTTGGGTGTTATGAAAGAGTGGGTCAGCTGGCCACAAGTTACAGTTGTAGTCCCAGAATGTGCTGCAGTTTGGGAATGGAGTCTGCTGGCTGTGCTGTGAGGAGGCAAGGGACATGTGGTTGTGCAAGGGACAGACAAGGTAAGATGATGTTGTGTGAGGGACAGACAGGGTTAGGTGGCTGGGTAAGGGACAGGCTGGGTTTAGCCAGTCATGTAGAAGAAAGAAGGAAACTTGCAGAGAGGAGAGAAGGAGTCAGTGCTGTGTGGAGCTGCCTATGAGGGAAGGAATCAGAGTTGCCTGAGAGAAGTTCACTGAAAGAAGGCATGAAAGTTTTTCATAAAGGACTAATGATGGTGTCAGTCCAGTTTGTCTCGACGTAATTACTACAGGGCCCTCAGCCCTGGGTGTCCCTGTGTGCAGGGAGGGCTCCGAGCAGGGCCCAGGCTCTGCTCCAGGGGCCCAGCAATGGCACCAGAGCCACGGGCAGGGACTGAGCCCAGGGGCTTCCACCTGCACAGGAGGCACAACTCCTTCCCTGGGCAGTGTCTGGGCACTGAACAGAGACCTGAGAGGGTGTGGAGTCTCCTCACTGGGGATATTCCAGAATTGTCTGGACACAGTCCTGTGCCCTGTGCTCTGGGATGGCCCTGCTGGAGCACGGAGATGGCACCAGCTGACCCACTGTGGTCCCTTCAGCCTGACCCATCCTGGGACTCTTTCTTTTCCCTGCTGTGCTGTTGGATGAAAAGGTAGCAGCTCCTTCTCTGTCTGGGTTTTAAATGCAGTACAGATTTCTGTGCATTCTATGCCAACCCTGAACTCCTCAGCATGTGCTGGGGCTGCTTGTGCATGTTCATGGCCTGGTTTACAAGGCCCAGTTACTCAGGCAACTGGATTTTGGGCAGCAGCAATGGAGAAGGGTTTTCCATGATGCAGCAGTGGGCGCAGACACTGAGGTTCTGCTTAAGCACATCTTTTCTGCCTTGCCTTAAGCGACTCCAGAATCTGGAAGGGTTTTGGCTCCAGAGAACAGAAATATTACTGGAAGTCACCAGGACTTCTGTTCCCAAGCATTAAAGGTATGTTTGGACTGAGGTTGATTGCTTGTTTATGACCTGCTTCTTGACAATCCAGCCAAATTGTCTTGTGAAGCACTGCTGTTAATTTTGGCAAAATTTGGCCTTACAATGAGTTGATTAATATCCCCACATCTAAGCTTCAGAAGATTTTTTTTTTTAATGAGAAGACCTTTTTGTGATTTAAGGATCTTAGCAAAAAAAGGCTTCTTCATCTCTTAAAGTCTAGGAGATTGTAGTGTATCCTGTATCAAAATGTAGTGCTCTGTGTTACAGCTCCCACTAAACGCAAAATTGGTGTTTTTTATGCTGCAAATTACTATGCTTTTTCTAAGGAGAGAAATGTACAGCATCAAGAAGAATGCTACAAACTTCAGGGAAATGTCAGGAACAGCTGGGAACCTGGCATTTGTCAGTGCCTTTATGTTAAAGGCTGACTCTGGATGGGTACCTTATCTCCATTTGTCTGCATTTTCATGAGAGGGCTAATTCTAACCAGTTCCAATCTCCCTTTTATTGTTGAGATTTTTGTTAGGATTGAGACTGGTATGCACTTACTTATCTTGTAAAGAAGTTGGTCAGTTCTACCATGGGCTGCTATGTGCAATTTGATGTATCTCCTTTGACTTCTGTTTATCTATCTTTATTAATTCCGAACATTCTGCATTTCTAACTTTTCTGTCTTGCTGCCAACCCAGGAGGTTTTTTTTCCTGATAAACACTGTAAATTAATTTTAAAAAAATTACCTTCCAGAAACAATGTTTATTGAATTATATATTTTACATGGGTGATGCAGTTTAAATAAGTAGAATAGACAATCTAAAAAACATTGAAAAGAAAAGAGAAAAGGAAAATCATCAGCTTAAAAATGGCAGCTTATATAAAACCAGCCGTCAGACCACTGGGGAGGCTGAGGGAGAAGGGGAGACACGGATGCTGGCACATTATTATTATTCTGCTGTTGCACACGGGTCTGAATCAGCTCTGGAAATGCATACATTGTTTCTTACAGAATGTCTCTGGCTCCTAACAACAGGATTGCAACGTGATGTCTCTGCTAAAAATGCGATGACTCACAAATGAGTCAACAGTGAAGGTGTTACAGGAGGCTAACTGCTGTGCTGTCTGCCAGGGCTCCTAGCAGGCAGGAGCAAGGCTGGCCATTCATTTACTCCATTTTCTTCTCATAAAGTATTTCTTAAATAATCTAACCTATGGAGTTCTTCTCACGTTACTGCTCTGTGAAAATGCTGGTTTTTAAAGAGCCTCCTAAACTGGGTTAACATACTGAGAAACCACATTGCTCTGGATTTAACATGCATTTTCAGAACTCTGGCTGCTATTAAATTTAATTTCTGCTGAAATCTGTATTGCAGCTTAATGTATTCATTCAGGAGCAGGGCATTATCCTTGTCTGTGTCTATGCCACAAGAGGTGTGTGTCTTCACCAATTGGAATTGTAGATTGGGTTTCTGAAAGAAAAGGTATTTTGGGTCTGTCATGTTTTTGTATTGCATTTTTGCAGTTGAAATGAAGGCCCTTCTGTAAGCAAAACTCCATGTAAATCTCTTGAATTTTAGGTATGATGCCCAGTTGAGTTAAATAAGGAAGGTTTGGGGTAGGTAGCAATTAGTAGAAAATTCTGTTAGGAGCTGTGAAAAGGATTATCTGCTGGGCTGTAAGTCTCAAGGAAGACAAATCTGATTGTACCTGATTGTTTTGTCACTGATTCCAGCATGGGATTTGTCTCTCCTTACATTTGCCCTCCACATGGCAAGCAGTATGTCTGCATTGTTTTTTCTCTTTAAGCTTCTTTTTAAATCATGATGCAGTGTAAATCAGTGGTGGTAGCGAAGGAGTTACAGACTCTGCTGTGGGCCTGGATCAATATTTCCCTTTCTCACCAAACTGGTGGTTTTTCTCACTACCTAGGACTCTTTTTCTCAATGTTCAGCCTTTGCTTGCCTAGGTGGGTCCCAGCTGGAGAAGTGCCCCGGCTGTGTCGTGGGGGTTTGCTCAATTCCCCTTCCTGGGTGTAATTATTGAGCTTTGCTGCTGCAGAATAAGGCTGGGGGCTCACAGCCCTCTGTGCCAGTGCACACTGAGGTTTTCTCAGGCTGGAGGAGCTGACTCTGCTCTTTGTACCACTGATAGTTACACTGGGTTGTTTGGAAGGTGTGGGTCCAGCTCCTGCCAGGTAGAAGCAGAACTGAATGTGTGTCTCTTTCATCCTTGTGAGTGATTTAACCAGTGCACAAGAATGGGGTGATTTCACCTTCCTCACCTTGGATATGTCTGATGTCACTTGTGACAGCCTGTTGCTAGTTTGTTGTAGTTTTGGACAAACAAAGCTATATACATTTCCCTTCCCGGAATGTACTATTTGGTAACATTGTTTTACCCACAGTTCTCTATATTCCTGGCATGTGATTCACCTGGTTTTTATAGTTTTTTATTAAGTCTTGGGAGTGCTTTCCTTGGCTGTTACTGACGACATCACCAACATCTCTGAAAGTGTTCCATTGGCTTTCTCTTCACACTGCTTTAAGCTGGATTTTTTTCTCTCTGCATTTGAGTTCCTTTGCAGTTCTTTTCTTCCTTTCTCTTAATTGAATCCAGTTTTGCTGGCTGCATCTGCTCATATGCCAGTTTCTACCTGAGCAAATGTCATCTTGTTTTCATCTGCTTAGGAATGCAGTGCTTCTCCCAAGCTATTGTCTAATTAATTTAAGCTAGCCTAGTACTTTCACTTCTTTTCACATCCTCACATGGACTCATCTGCTGATTCAATAATGGCTGGGTTAAGTGCAGATTCTGACGGCTGCTTACTAAATTTAATTTATCGTGAGAAGCTTTCAGTATGCAAGTGTCTGTGCATTCTCTCTCTCCCACACAGGCATGTGCACGTGCACTGGGACATAAACTGAGACATAGATACAAATCCATGTTTGTTCCTATGTAATGCCAGCATTGCTGTCTTTCATATGCAACTTGTTTCCAGAGCTGTCAGGTTGGGGGTCACTTCTTGTTAGATTTTTTTTTTCCCCATGAGTAGTGCTTAACTCCCATAACCCAGATTGAGTTGTGAGAATCAAGATTCTAAAATAATGCTGTAAGGGGAGTTCTGAGGTTTGTGGGGGAGTTCAGCCTGGAACTACTGTACAGCTCTTGTGCAGGTCTGATTTTGTTCAGCTAAGCTTGGCATTGCAGTTAGCAACGTTGCAGGCACTGTCTTGCCCTCTGTTGAAGTGGAATTTCTTTTTAGGCTAAAAAACAGATCTTGCTCCTATGTCTGCCAGCTGCTAGGCCTGGTTGGTGAGATTTAGGGCTGGTGAGCCAATTCCATTGCTCAGCTGGATCTATACAATAGCTGGGGGCACCAGTGAATGAGCAGGGTTAGCCCCAACCTGCTGGGTGAACTTCACAGAACTAATGGTTGGTGTGAACTGCTAAAGCACAGGAGACCTAACCTGCCTTTGACTCTGCCTCCTGCCAGCTCACCCAGTTTATATACTGGTCATGGTGTTCTGTGGTGGGGAATATCCCTGTGCCCAGTCTGGGTCAGGTGTTCTGTCCATGTTCCCTCTCAGTATGGTTTCATATTTTGGTCTGTATTTTACCCAGAGCCCCACGATAAAATGAAAATCATACAATTATGAAGTGTCTTGCCTTTTTGTATACCAGTCATTTGAGTTTGGAAATTATAGTGAAGTGGGTAGTTTCTGGGAAACCCTAACTAGATTTGAATGTAAGTTGTGGAAAATAACAAAAAGTTTGGCTGCTATTCTAAACCATCCTATGCTACTCACCCCTTCACAGACCTCTTGAATTTTAAACTGAATTTCCAATTTTCTGTTTTGTTATGAAGTGTAGGAAGTAGTTTTTCATTTAATATTAGACTCTGACTCACACCTGTTAAGCTCTCAGAAGGAGTTTTTTATTGTTTCTGTGCCTTTTCAGTTTGTGTCTCATCACGAGTATGTAAAACAAAATATGTATGGAAATCACAAAAGCAATTTGCTGTTTTCTCAATCCTTGCATATAGATTAAATTTCTTGTGCATTTTTCTGTAGTATTTTTGGGCATGAGATAAAAGAGGATGTGGGGACTGTCAGATGAGTTTACTCTCGTGCAAGTCACAGGAGATGGTTCCTCTTTGTCTTAGGAAGCCTTCCTCTCAAACACTTGTGGCAGTACTCTGATGACTAGAGAAACCTAAGAACAATTTCTTTCTGTATTTTTTTTTCTGCTCTCTCCATCCTTGATAGAAGTAATGGGATGGAAAGCTGGCATTTTGTAAGCCTGATAATTAAAAAATGGATGTTTTGGAAGGATTCAAAAAGTGCCTTGAAACGAGTTGATAACTAATCCTTTCTTCCATAATTTCACTCCTCCTTGATTTTGTTGTTTAATCTCAGTTGGCCATATGGATAATCAAAGCTTTGCCCTTGATTATCCCTTACAGTTTGGTTTTAATCAAGCTACTAATAGAAACCAAGTACAACCTGGCCTTTTACATTGTACAACTCTTCCTTAGTGGTGTATTGTAAATCATTATAATAGCATTTCATGCTTCTAGGGTTGGATTTTTTTTCTCTTTTGGCTTTCCTCATTCCTCTTCTCCTCTCCCTGTGTGATGTATTTTGTGTATGTGAAGGGCCCTGGGCTGCCAGTCTCTTAATTGGTTATCACTCACACCAGTAATTCTGTTTGTTGCTGCGTGGATACAGGCACAGACTCCAAATGACTCTGTCAAGCCAAGAAATGTTCTCAGGGAAGGTGGCATTTGGAGTCTGTAGGCAAAGGTATGGAGGTGACTAAAGATATGACCATGGTGCTGTGGGGTCACAAAATTCCCATGGCCTCTCAGAAGGTGGTGGGAGGAAGATCCCACCTTAGCTCACGTGCCTTGTTTGTGTAACTCTGTCCCTCAAAGGGAACAACTCCTGCCCTTGCAGGGGGTAAAATCAGACCTGAGTTGGACTGTTGTTATCAGCCTGTGCTGAGATTTGTAATAAAGTCCAGCTGGTGCTTTGCCTGTCCCTCTTGCCATGATAAGCTGGTCCTGATGGAGCAGATGTTCTGGCCCTTGCTCTTTGGAGGGTGTCCACAGAACAAGAGGAAATGGCCTCAAGCTGCTCCAGGGGAGGTTCAGGTTGGGCATCAGGAATAATTTATTCTTGGAAAGGTCTGACAAGCATTGGAAGGGGCTTGCCCAGAGAGGTGATGGAGTCCCCTTCCCTGGAGGTGTCCAGGAAACAACTGGATGTGGCTTGGTGGTTGACAGGGTGGTGATCAAAGGCTGGACTTGATGATCTTGGAGGTCTTTTCCAACCTAAATGATTCTGTTATTCTCTGAAAGTGTGCTGCTCTGATTCTACCATCTGAGAGGAAAAAGGCATCAAACTTAGATAAAACAACGATGGATTTAGGCAAATTGCTTACTTTTAAAATCCCTTCCTTGTCTTAAAAAAAGAAAATGTAATTTTCATTAATTCTCTTCTTTCAAGCATGGCTCTTTCTAGGCCAGCACTGTGTAGTTGCATCAGCTGGGAGTGAGCAACTACTGCAGGTTTTTTGAAGTTGTAGGTGTCAAATAAAGCATATCCTGTGCTGCAGTGCCTCTGTAGCTTGTGGCCTGCTGTTGTTCTAATGACTGCCTGAGATCCCTGGAGCAAAGTGCATCCTTTGTGTTACTCCAAAGCCAGTCATGGTAGATTCTTGCTAGAAGGTAAAAAAAAAAATTAAAAAAAATAAAAAAATTCCAATTCAGATGTATTACTTGTCTGCAAGGTAATTGAAGATTTTCTAATGGGCCCTGATGCAAGCAAATAACCCTTGTGCCTAATCAGCAGAGAGACGGCGACCTTCCTGCTTCAAAGAAGAAACGCCAGGCAGGGGAGAAGATTATGTATACTTTGGTCTCTGTGCCACATGGAAATGACATTGCATCTCTCTTTGAACTGGATGCCACCACCCTTCAGAGAGCTGATTGCCTGGTTCCAAGGTAAAATAAAATAAAAAAAAGAAAAGGAAATGAGAAAAGGGCAAAAAATAGTGCTGCATTGACAGGGTTTCTTCCTGGCGTTATGCTGGTGAGTAAAGCAGAAGAATCAAACATGAGCAAGTATTATCCTTCTGTTAAAAACTGAGGCGTGTTTTTGAGTAAATAAGGGATGTATAAAACATGATACTGCTGCTGTGACTGTGTAAAATAATTATAAGGATAAAACAAGTGACACTTAGAGTCTATGAAGAGAAAAAATAATGGTCTAAATATTGCACAGATCTGTGTGAGGATAGAAATGAGCTCTGTGCACTGTTAGAAAAAAAATGTACTTTTAATAGATTTAACTGAATTGTTCCCAACAAAATAATGTGTGGGGTGAGCTGGGCTTCTGTTTCCCTGACAGATCATGATGCCACTGAGTGCATTTATTATTCAAATGTATTCAGCAAGTGGCTTCTGGGTTTTAATTGTCAATATTTGAAATTTTAGCTGTGTAGCATAGCTGAGATTGGTTAGATAAGTCACACGGTGTTGGTTATGACTGAATGGGCTTGCAAACACGTGGGGCTGGTTGTTATGAGGGTGGATTTTAAAGCTGGGTACCCACAAATACTGATGTATGTGACTTTGAAGTGTGTTTGCTGTGCTAAGTTCTGCCAGATAATTTGCTTACTTGAATACTCAAAAGCCCATCAGCGTGAAAGGGAGAGCGTGAATGGAGACCACAGTGAATATATTTCAAAAGTAAAATTCAGAGTTAAAATTGTAATTGATTTCTCAGCTCTGCTTTTTGATAATACCACAGATTATCATATGGAAAGAATTTAGAAGGATCTCATATCTGCTCTTTGTTCACTTGATTTTCAGTTGAGAACTGGTACTGTAAATGCTTGCTCTGGAACAAGGGTTTGTAGATCATAATGATGAAGCTGTGGAACCACGGTCAGCTTTACTTTCTGGCTTTTGTGCTGTGACAGCTTAAAAGGGTTTGTTATTCTGCAGAAAA
>VZTT01023994.1:34911-55565 GCA_013400855.1 Buphagus erythrorhynchus
CAGGTATGTCCTACTGTGCTAGTAACTTAATTAATAACTTAATTGTATTTTCAAGCAGATTGCAAGAGAGAGTGATGGAGAAAAAGTTATTTTTGGGTAACTTGGCTTATGCCAGGTTGGGTTTGTGTCTGGTTGGACTGGGTAGAAATGACACTACTACAAAGCTCATCTCTTTGTCCCTAAATCAGAGTCAAGCACAAGGGGCTGTAGAGGGCTCTTAATTTCATGTGATTCTGATAAGGTTTAAGATCATGTTTGAGAGCAAATTGTTCACAAAATTCGAGACAAACATGGAACATGGTCCCAGTCCTGCAAGTGTTCCCCACATAGTGCCCCTATGGAACTCTGACTTTGTTTGCATGAGGGTAAGCTTGCAAGTAAATAAAATTAATGTCCTTTTTGAGAAGCCAACTGAAAGAAATTTACAAAAAGGGAAAATGATGAAACTGGACACAGCCAGAGTTGTCCTCCTTTTTTATCATTAAATTATCGAAAGTTAAGATATGTAACTAAAACTGTTAAAAGTTGGGGATAGTAAAGAGAAAGAAATGTCAATCAAGTTGGTGGGTGATGCTGTGGAGCTTCCCTCCAGATGTGACGGGGCTGACCAACCCCAAGCTCAAGTACCCAAATGCTTTGCCCTTCCTCCTTCCTTTTAGTGGTAGGAAGGCAGATCTCACAGTACAAGAATTTGCAGGAAAACAGGTTTGAAGGCATGTCAGGAGTGGAGAGCCCACCTGGAGGGTTTGATCCTGGGGCATTTTGCAGGGTTATTGCAGCAACGGGAGGTCCCTGAAATGTGGAGCTGTCAGAGGACACCTGTCAGCAAGGAGCTTCAGGAGAGATTTCCCCAAAGATGTTTTCCTGTTTATTATTTTCTCTGCACACAGGTGACTTGGCACTTGCATTTTAATTCCCTTAGTGGCCAGCAGTACTGAAACTCCAGCACTCAGCCATTATCTTTTGTAATGGGATGGTATTGGAGAATACATAAAAACAGGTAATTACATAAATGGCATTTTTGGATGCCGGCAAGTGCCTCAGACCCTCGAGGAGTGACATTTTACAGGAGTGGATGGGAGAAAAACAGCAATCACAGCACAAAACCCAAATTCATAGTGTTTCTGAGAGGAGCCTGGGAGGCAACTGTCATTTCCTGAGTTTTCTGGCCAGTTGGCAGCCCTGGCTGAACACAGCACTACCGGGAATCTATATAGTGCATTTTAGTAATTAGTGGCACTTTTCCTGCTGGCAAATCAAACCATGGAGGGCATTAGAGCCTTCATGGCATCTCTGCTCTTGGCAGCAAAAGGAACAAATAAGCAAAGCCACGTCAGGAGTGGATGGGTGGCTCAGGCAGAGAGAGAGAGAGAGAGAGAGAGGTCTGCTTGATCCCAGCCACCTGCTTGTGGCTCAGGGCTCTCCCTGCACTCACAGAATGCAGCATCCACCCCACCACCCTCTGAAAAACATGTGGTGGCCCCCTCCAGGCATCGCTCTGAAATAAACTCACTCCTGCAGGACCTCAGAACAAATCTGCATTTTTCTGTGGCTGAGGAACACAGTGTGTAAAGTTAATCCCCTGCTCCAAGGTCCTGCGAGGCAATGACGTGCAGGAGTACAAGGTTAAAAAAATGCCTCTAGAACCGGTAGCTGGGAACCATAAATACCTTCCAGGCAGTCCTTAGGCACATCAAGAGATGAACAAGCAAAGCAACTGGAATTTATAAACTTGCATAATTAATTATCCTTTGCAAGGAGAACAAACATTCCCATGTTCCTTCTCTTTTAGGGCCTTTGACAATTGGGCTCCTTTCTGTAAATAATGTTATATAAGTTTATATATTTCAGTTAGTGCTTATTCTAGCTCTTCACAGCCCAAGGATGTTTTCACTCCAGTTTATTATTTCAGCTGTGCACAGATCATTTTGGCCTGGTGCATCTATAATGGGATNGAGATAAAAGCCTGAACTGCTGTCTGGCTTCTTTGTTTTCTTCCCAGTGTTTAACAGAAATATTTCTGTCCTGAAGGGAGGGAAAAGGAGGAGGGAAGACTCAGGATAAAAGCTTCTTAAACATTATAAAAACCTTTCAAATTTTCTTTTTTTTTTTTTGAAAAAAAGAGGTTACCATTTCTTGAATTTTGTATATATTTTCACGGATTCATTCCTTTGGTTTATGAAAGAATAAGAAGAGTTAGTCATCCTTAATATGGAATCTGTTTCTCAGGGTACATATTTGAGGTATTCAGAAGTTCTTTTGTTCAGGCCAGTTCACAGAGGAAAGTTTTGAGTGTTATTTTGATTGCTAACTGAGCTGGATGTGTCTGGTTCTGAAAAAGAAAACATTACTGCTCAGCAGGTCATCATGGGAATTCTTCCTTTTTTCAGGAATATATTGCTAAGAACTTCTGCGTCATGCAATCCCAGATTGGTTATGATATTCTGGCAGAAGATACCATCACAGCTTTGTTGCACAACAACAGAAAACTGCTAGAGAAACACATCACAGCTAAAGAAATAGAGACGTTTGTGAATTTACTCAGGAGAAATCGAGAGCCCAGGTTTGAAGTGGTCCTCATAGCACTTTTGCAGTAGCTGTGAATTGCATGCTATTCATTGCTTTGATGTCTCTTTCTCCCTGTTCTGACCTGGTAGACAAAAACCCCACCTGTACAGAAAATATTAGAACTACCTGTAACTCTTGGAATTTAACCATATCCACATTTTAAAACTAGAGCTTACTGAAAAGAGGGCTTATACTTTACAGGACAACTTTGAAATTTTGGTCTCGGTTCTGACTGGGGCAAAGAGAAATGAAGAGAGAGTTTAATTTCTCCCAGCTCTGTGAAACTGCCACTTGTGTTGATTCCCCTGCTAATAATCCTGGTGTAAATTATACTCACATGTCAATTTGTCTAAGCTTTTACTAATATCAGTTTTCCTGCAGGTTCTGATTCCAGGTCAGACCTGAAAAGAGCCTAAGACAGTGAAGATCCCATAAGCCTGTGTCCTAGACCAGATTTTGTTCCAAATTAAAATTTCTGGCCTTGAACTTCACTCAGCTGATTTTTTTTTTTTAAGAAGCTTCAGGTCAGAATATAAAAGAAATTGATTTCTTTATTTTTAAATGGAAAAATCTCTTTATTATTGGTTTTTCAGTTGTAAAATTAGCAAAGCAGTACAAGTATAAGAAATGAACATACTGAATTCCAGATATTGTCATCTGTAATTGTGAATACCATTTTCTAGGTAGCCATTAAGGTATTGCTCAAGGTGCTTCACTGCCTCAATTATTTTCTTTATGCCTCTTTTGCCTCACTCTGTAATCTCATGCCTCTCCCATGCTCAGCTGGGTTGGGATTGGTCAATATGAAAAGGAAATCACAAGATCAGCTCTGTCTCTGAAGGGTCTGTGCTTACTGGAAATTGCACATTGTGTTTTCTTGTGGTGGAGGATGTAATGGAATTTGTGCCATAACCACATCATGCAACTGCTGTGCATCCACTTCTTTGAGAAGTTCAGGAGCAAGAAATGTTTCAAAATTGCCCCTTGCCAGAATGGTGTAATCTGAACAATAAAGACTTTATACTGATTTTCATGGAGGCTCTTGTAGATTTTCACAGCACTGTTGGGGTGAGTGAGAATTGTGGCATTCTGCTCTAAAACACATGAGCTACAAAACTAAAAACCTTCCTGAGTTTTGGCTCCAACCAGGTGACTTCTCCAGAATTCCATGTAATTACATGCTGTTTGCTTAATTTTATCTTTGTGATTGCTATGCACTTCTAATTACCGGTTGCCACAAAGCTTCATTTCAGTTATGGGTGGATTTTTTCCCAAGTCTGCCCTAAAAATGCTGTGTGTACTCACCCACTACAGTTCCCAGAATTTAGTGGGGACTGTGGTCTGTGCTAGAGGTTCAAACTGTTGTATCCTTGGATGGCTGATAGCAGATGGTCAGAGTTTGTACCTGAATTTCAAAGAAAGTGGATTATATGATCTGTGTGGGTTGGGTTTATGTGTGCCTGCTCACATCTGCTCCCCCACCAGCTCTTGAGCACGTTGCTCAGTTTTAGCTATATTTGCTAGAGGAGTGGTGGGCTCAGAGATACTTAATTCCTATGAATATCATGGAAAGTGGAAACTACGTAGAAGGAAGAGGCCCTTTTTATATTGCAGTGTCAAAGGCTACAAAATGGATTACTGTTAGTGCACACACAGGAATCCCTGAAAAGAGACAAACCCACATACCTAATGAATGTCCCAGCTGTGAGGAAAGACTCGGCCTGAACCTTGTTAAACATCAGAAGACCTAAATTTGAGAGACAAATTAATAGGAAACTGATTGCCCTGCAAAGCTTTATTCTTTCTGCTTTACATGGAATGACCTCTTTGAATGCAGAGTCCTATTGCAGGTCCTGACAGATCTGCACTCTTTTTTGGTAGCCCAGCATTCTCTGGCAGTGTTCAAGGCCAGGTTGAATGGGGTTTGGAGTAACCTGATCTAGTGGAAGGTGTTGTGAGTTTCAAGAGTGTGAACTGGCAGAGATCATATGTTGATAAATATCATGATGCAGAGTCCCTCTAGTCTACCCATCCTCTAGTGCTGAGTGCTAGAGATTTCTACTGCAGTTCCCCAGTAGTAGTTTAAGTCTTGTGTTCTGCTGCATCTGTGTTTTTTTGACTGCAGATTCTTGGATTATCTGTCAGACCTGTGTGTATCTAACACCACAGCAATACCAGTAACTCAGGAACTCATCTGCAAGTTTATGCTGAGCCCAGGGAATGCTGACATTCTCATCCAGACCAAGTGAGTATCTGTAATCAGAACATGCCACCTTTTTGTTGTCTGCTCTCTTAAATTTCAAACACTTTGCTTGTGGCTCCATTGTGAATGGTTTGTGTTTGCAGGCTGGTTTCAACTCAAATGGACAATCCCTTGGAATGCCCAGTCATCTCAGACGATATTGATGAAGAGGAAGTGTGGCTTTACTGGATTGACAGCAACAAGGAGCCTCATGGCAAAGCCATCAGGCATCTGGCTCAGGAGGCAAAGGAGGGCACAAAAGCTGATTTAGAAGTTCTTACCTACTACAGGTAAAACTGCTTATTCAAAGGGAAGGAAATGTAAACTCTCTGAAGACCCCCAGTGCTGTTCTTATCCGGTTCACTTACCAATATGAAAAAAGGAAACCAGGTCATGCCAGAAACTGAGATTGAAAGTTCATTTCAAGGTTTTTCTTGTGGGAGTCATCACAGTCTCTGCTGCCTATTCCAGGCAAATCTTGAGTTTCCTTTGCTCATCACATCTCTTTATGTGCCTTTTTTATTTTGCCTCAAAATTGGGCTTTAATTTTAGGTTGTGCTGCCCTGGAAGCAAGACACGCTCTGAGGACAGAGTGTCCTGAGTGTCTTGAGGATTAGAGAAGAAATGGGCTCATGGAATACTGTAATAACATTTTATGAAATTGAAACAACAATTGAACAAATAGATTTTTAATGTCAAGTTACTCCCTTGCTTAACAAAGTCACTCTTGTTATTTTTTAGGATTTATATCGGAAAGGCTCACAAGAGGCTTGTAACATGAGATTCTGAGGTGTGTTCTTTCATTTCCAACCCATTTCCTTGAATACCACATCATTACCTTTTTTTTTTTTTAAGGTACCAACTGAACCTCTTTGCAAGAATGTGCCTGGACCGCCAGTATCTCGCCATCAACCAGATTTCTGCCCAGCTGTCAGTGGACTTGATCCTCAGGTGTATGTCTGATGAAAGCCTCCCCTACGACCTGCGGGCTTCCTTCTGCCGGCTGATGCTGCACATGCACGTGGACAGAGATCCCCAGGAGTCTGTGGTGCCTGTCAAGTATGCCAGATTGTGGACTGAAATTCCTACCAAGATCACGATTCATGAGTGAGTTGAAAGTGTCTCAAAGTCCAAAAGCTCTTTTTAGGGTTAGTAGCAGAACAAAATGGTTGTAGATGTCCAGTGTCCACAAAACATGTGTGTAAAGGCATCTTGTCACAGAACATAGAACTATTAATTATTGTTACTCTTGGAAACTTCCATGGACAGCTTTCAATCATTAAATATTGAAATTTTATTTTTCACTGTGTTGTTTTATTGAAGAAGCTGTGGAAGATGGAATGGCCTTTCCTCAAACCAGCTGCACTCCAAGTAATCCAATTGTGTCTCACATGACAGTTTTGCTAGGCTGGAAATTGGTTTTATACCTCAAGTTCAACAGAAAGCCACAGCTGGGAACCCAGAATTAAGACACAGCTGCTGTCCAGAAACAGCTCACAGAGGCTTTGGCCTTCACTTAGTAAAGTACTTAAGGATGTGTTAAATTTAATTTTAGAGAAAGGACCACTGATTTCAGTGTAAACCCTGTCTGGCTCCACTGATTTGATGGAGTAGCAGCACTGGGATGCTCCCAGGCAGGGAGTATCTGGCTGGAGAGACAGAGGAAGAAGCACAGCAGTGCAGCAAGCAGTGTTGAATTGCCACAGCAAGATGTAAGAGTCCTATCTGCCACAAGAATGGTATTATCCTGTCTATATTCTTCCCATTCACTTCAAGCCTTCCTAGTATTGCTGGAGGGAAGGTTTGTGCATCCACTTTCCATATCTCCAGAGAGCTGAAGTGAGTAATTTCAGAGGATCATGACTGGTCTGTTTTTTCTTTAGTGACAGCTGATCCTGATATTAGAGGTGTTTAATTTTCCTTCTTTCTGTGCCTTGTATTGTAGGTATGATTCCTTCACTGACTCTTCAAGGAATGAAATGAAGACAAAGTTTGCACTAACAATGGAATTTGTAGAAGAATACTTGAAAGAAGTTGTAAATCAGCCCTTTCCATTTGGAGACAAAGAGAAAAATAAACTTACATTTG
This sequence comes from Buphagus erythrorhynchus, assembly GCA_013400855.1. Taxonomy (NCBI): domain Eukaryota; kingdom Metazoa; phylum Chordata; class Aves; order Passeriformes; family Sturnidae; genus Buphagus; species Buphagus erythrorhynchus. Next base: position 41,810 of record VZTT01023994.1, read on the forward strand.
AGGTACTTCTCAGCTATCTGCTTCCTACTTAAAGTATTCCTCATTTCAGATAACTTAACATTGTTTCTTTCAAAATAAAGCCAGTTGCAGAATAAATGTTGGTGTAAAACAGCCTAAAGAAGCACCTGCTCCTTTTCCATTGTTCTTGGTGATGACTGGTGCTGCAGAAAATAATATTCTTGTCTGCTGTATTTTTCCAACCTTTCCTTCCTTCTCCTGAGGTGGCTGCATTTCAGTGGAGGGAGGGGAGATTTCTGGGGGGTGAATGGTGAGTATTCCTGCTCTTTCTAGATTATGTTCTTAGCTTGTAAGGATTCTTCAGTATAAGTAAGTACTGTTTTATGTATAGGATATTACACTCAAACACTCTGAATAACCTAATCCTGTGGCTTAAACATTGCTTGAAATTCTTGACAGAAACTTTAGATAAGCCTACATTTTCTAGGTTCAAATAGCAAAGAATAAAGGGGAAATGCTTACAGCTTTTATGGTTCTTCCTCCAGCCTACTTCTTTTGTTGCTTTTGCCTCTGGTCACCTAAAATCACCTCTGTGCAAACTTGTCACAGTCATCTTATTCTTCTGCTGACTTCCATCTTCCCCAAAGCTGCTGCCTCTTTAAATAATTTCCCAGAGTCTTTCTACTTGATCTTATATATTTTCACAGATGCAATTTTATCCTCTCAAGCCATCCTAAATCTCACTTGGTTTTGCTGTCTGCTGTAACCTGACTGACCAATTGCTTTGTGTAATCCTGACAAACATTTAATGTCACTGGCCTTAATCCAAAAATCAGTGGGATGTGCTAGTCTGAAAGCACTCAAGATCTGAATCTCTGTGGAAGCTGCTGTGTGAAATGCAAGTGAAAACCACAAAGGCTGTCAGTGCTTCCTTCATTTTTAATTTCTTTTTCTCATAGGTGGTACATCTGGCTCGAAACCTCATATACTTTGGCTTTTATAGTTTTAGTGAGCTTCTCAGACTGACCCGGACACTGCTGGCAATTCTAGATATTGTTCAAGTTCCCATTTCGTCATACTTCGAAAGGCTGAGCAAGTTTCAGGATGGAGGTGAGATGAGCAGCAAAGACTGTTATTCCAGTGGGTAATTAGCTTTTTTAGTTGGCAATAATTTATGGAAAATCTCATTACTCTTTCAAGGTTCTGTATTCACACATCAGCCCACCTACAGGAATGCATTGCAGGGGACATTAAGATGATCAGCTAAAAAAGAACCTTTTTGAACAGAGCTGCATCCTTCATGACTTGTGGGTACTGCATTGGTGTTGCTGCTCCTTTCTTATTTGGAACTTTCAAATTTGGTTCTAAATCTCAGTGCCCTTTGCTCTGAACATCCTGAGGGTGTTGAAGCAGTGTTTGCCTGGACATAGGGATTATGGTGGCTCATCTGTGGCACAGCTGATTGTTAATCTTCTTAGCACTTCACTGAAAGAGAGAAAGAGTTCTGGTCCCACAATGGCAGAAGTACCCAGTGGAAGTCCAGAGGAGGCCATCCTCTGCCTATGTCAGCTTAGAATATTCTATTTTGAACCCAGACCACAATGCCTCTCTGACAGCCCTAGGACTATTCTGTATGTCCCACTGCCTTTTCTACCATGGTTTAAAACTGGGTTGAAGAATGAGCATGCCAGGAAGGTGCTGAAATGTTGCAGTTTAGTTTTCCTGTGTGAGTGGAAGAGAGGTGTGACAGTCGTGTGGGCTGAGGGTCCAGAACACCTGCTGATGGCAAATTCTGTTTGAATATGTAGCTGGTGTTGCAGCCAGCTGGCTCATGGCACCAAAATGGATGTGCTGTCTTGTTGGAAACAATTATTTTGTGTTTTCTCTGGGAGGCCTTTTCCCAGCCTTGAGTTTTTCTAATCATCATTTTGCTCAGTTACTCCCACAGATGCCCTGCAGGAGTGTGCTGTTCTTCACAACTTTTTTCTTCTTTGAGTTTCACACACTCTGGAGAGGTGTAGACTGTCATTGTCATCTCTGAACCAAGAAGCCATATGCTTGGTTCTCTTGATCTTCTCTCCATCACTGCCAGCAGACTTTACTGACACCCTCTGGAAGTGTTGCCTGCAATGCAGTGCACACCAAGTCATGCTGTGGCTGGCTGCAGTCCCTCCTCAGCACTAGAGAAAAGACTGGATGCCCAGACACTTGGAATTATGTTTTCCTTTTTTGTCCCTGAAAGACTGCATTGCAGACTCTCTTCTTAAATGGCTCTGGACTCAGTTTGACTCCAGACACAATCTTGGCATATTGGCAGCATGGGACATGCAGATGTGGTTCTTCTGCTTAGTTCTCACTCTGCCCAAGCCTTTAATCCTGATTATACATCTTGTTCAGTGTTTTTGCTCACATTCATTATCCATAAAATCATGTTTTGTCCCTAATTCTCTTTTATTTCTGTAGAGGAGTTTCCTTTCAAGCTATGTAACAGAGGAAGGAACCACCCATTAAATGCAAACAGACCTGCTCTCAGTTATATGAATTTCCTTAGCAATTCCATGCAAATCAGTGAATTTGCTTTGAAATAAATGAGTGTGAAGGAATGCTGCAAATGGCACCACCATGCAAATGGAACCTCAGTTGCCTTTTTAGTAATGCTCAACCACATACTGGAACATTGTTGGAAACTTTGTCAGAAACCTGTTTTTTTTTTTGTTCTTATGTTGTTTCGGCAAAAAAGCACAGAACAAAGGTGTGATACTTTTTTTTATTAGCTTCAGCCTTTATGCAGATTATTTAAATTTCTTTCCTGCTGTAGCTGTCTCCATGGCTGTTTACTTTTCAAACACTGATCAGTTCAGGTCAGGATGTGACAATCCATGGATGTTCTTTTGGTAATTATCTATGAGTTGGTTTGTTTTGTTTGGTTGGGGCTTTTCCCCTTTTTCTACTAACTCTATGTCTAGAAAGCTTTGGAGAGGTTTTTTTGGTTTTTTTTTGCTGGTGCAGACTGTTGTCAGTCTTGTCTGCAATCTTATAGGATTCTGGAGATATTGGCTGTGCTGTCTAGACTTAAAAACAGGCATTGAAACTTTGCTGTGGTGAGACAAGGTGTTTTTATGTCTTTGGATGGTCAGATCTGTTCTTCAACCTCCCTTTTCCTTTCTGATGGAGAAGAAGCTATAAACTACAAAAAATGTGCATTGGCTTTGCGCTTGAGACAGAATGGTCCTGAATATTTAACTGCTGTGTCCAAGCATCTTGCCTTTGCTCCTGCTTTCCCTGGAGGTGCAAACTTACCTACTCATGAGCTATAAAGATTCATGTGCCACAAGGATGAAGTTTAATAACTCCTATTTACTATTTTTGAGCACCCAGCTCATACAACTTCATGTTCAAAGAACATATTTCATGTCTCAAAATCATGACTCGAGCAAAACAGGGGGAGCGCTTTTCATTAATGAGAACCACACAAGAATCAAGCAGCATCACTTTAGTTGCACATTGCACCACTGAGGGGTGGTGCTGGGCTGGAACTTCTGGGCCTCTGCATGTGTTGGACTGTAGAAGATCCTAAGGGTGAGTCCAGAGGCACAGGTGTTCCCTGGGTCCTGTGGAGTCTGGATCTGTCTTGTCCAGGATCCACTAGGGGTCATGAGGAATGAACAGGCAAGCACAGAAATTGGTCTTGGGAATTTTTTCCAGATCTCCCCTCATTCTAAGGGTAAGGACTGTTCACCATGCAAAGCTGTAGGTATACACTGGTTTTCCATTTTATAGTGATTATAAGATTGTACACCTAAGGATTCCCTTCCCTTTTTACACAGATATCCTCTCTTATAAAACTGTGTTGCTCAGATCATGATAGTTGTTTTATTAGTTACCTGTCCTGGCTTTTTACTGTCTCTTTTAACTTACAATACTGGTCTCTTAGGCTATTAAAAAGGATTAAAGTAGAAATTATCTCAGTCTGGGCTTTTTTAGACTTTGGAAAATGTGATGGCAATTTCTTAAATCAGAATGGTCTGAAATTTTTTTTTCCAGCAAGTGTTTTCTTATTCATAGCTTCCATAAAATACAGACAGATGGATTGTTCCCTACCCTCTTTCAGGGTGGTGGGAACCCTCTCTCCAGTCAGCTAGGGGTGAGGGTGAGTTCTTGCCCTTGGAGGAGGTCAGATTCCACTCTCCCACATCTCTCCAGACTGCAGCATCCTCTCTGGCAGGTCCAGTGCTTATAACAGTCATACCAAACCTTTGCAGAATATTGCAGGTAGATGTCCCTCCAACACATTATTACTCTAGGGATGTGCAGGTTAACATAGCTCCTTTTTAAAGAAAAAATAGCTTCCCTGAGTTGCAAAAATTATTACATTGATGTTCTTTAAACAAACAAAAAGATTGTTTCTTGTGAATGTATAGAAGTTTAATTTTAGAGTTTATAGAAGCTGTGGAGTTTTGCTTGGATTTTTATATTTGTTTGTTGGTTGAGTGTGTTTTTTTTTTTTTTTTTTTAAAGCTTCTCATCAAGGATCACAAATGTCTAGGCATAAGCTTTAATTCAGTAAGAACATGTATTTCATTCCTTGAGCTTAGGGCTTTGAAGTGTAGCTCTAAACTCCAGTTTTGACAAACACTGAAAGCCAGTCATGATGCCTGAGACTGACAGTTTATTGGTATAAACAAATATGTTTAAATTTTATCAAGCATTAGGGGCATGAGCCTGTAAATCTTTTGTAGAAAAAGTGCTACTGAATACCAGCTTAGGTTCTGTATATTTTAATTTTCATCACTATTTAAGTGTAAATTTGCATAGATAGATAGTAAATCTATATTTAACAACAAGGTTTTGTCAATAATTATGCCAGTTTAGAAGTGCAATTATTTTTAGGGTCTAAGAAAAATGACTTGAAAAGAGGCTTGCCCAAATGGAGAAGTCATGTAAATCCTATTCTAGCTGTAGTAGATAGAAGGCAGCATCTCTGTAGAAGTTAAGAATTTTGATCAGTACCTATGTATTTTACATTATAGGTTTTACATTTTAGTTTTCTTAAAACGTGGTGATTTCTATGGGAAAATCAGTGCTGAATAAATCTGGGGACAGGTAGGTTATGCTGCCTTTCCATTGACTTGTTCCAGGTCAGTAGCAACAAAAGTTACCAAAATCTGATTCTGGTCATGTGAACTTGTAGGGAATTGGTGAGCTGGAATCCTGACTGGTTGGACCAGTCCACATTCTAAAACCTGTAGTCAAGATTTTGGGAAATACATTAATGAAGGGTGGAAGAACGTGGGGAGTCTTGGCTATGGAAAGGTTTCCTGGAGGTGTGCACCTCAGAATTGAAACAACCAAGTTTTCAACTAGCAGTCTTGAGTCTTCCTTGTTTAATGTTTATTTCTTAAGTACATGCACTTACTTCAGTAAAACTACTTGTTAAGTGAGGAATTACATATGACAAGTGTTGAACTGTTGAGGCAAATCTGCAAAATGGGATGTATTTTTAGGCTTAGTGGAAGTTGCATGAAGACTTAATTAACCTTTTACCTAAAGATGTCCTTTTTTCCTCCTTTGCTTAAATTTGGAGACACCTTAGTGGTTGAGGTGGTCCTTGATGTCTTCTATGGGTTTCTCTGTTATGGTTTGGCAAAGACTCTAAAAACATAGAATCATAGCATGGCAAGGAAGGGACCTTGAAGATCATCTCATTCCAGCTCCCTGCCATGGGCAGGGACACCTTCCACTATCCCAGGTTGCTCAGAGCCCCATCCAGCCTGGCCTTGGACACTGCCAGGGATGGGGCAGCCACAGCTTCTCTGGGCAGCCTGTGCCAGAGCCTTACCACCCTCACAGGAAATAATTTCTCCCCAATATCCAATCTAACCCTGCTCTCTGTCAGTGTGAAGCCATTCCCCCTTGTCCTGTTGATCCTTACATTATTGTAAATGTTAAGTCTTACTTCCTCTAGAAAGCTTAATTTTAATGCCACTGCCAAATATTTTAACCAGAATTAAATTTAATGTGCATGTAGTTTTCATGTGTGACCTTATTTCATGAAGACAGATTGGAGAAAGTTGGCTAAGAAACATGAGACAAGATCCTGTAAAAAGTAAGGATGAATATTTTTGGAAATGCTTCTTATCTAGATTGCACTCTAAAAATGAATTTACTTGAAAATCTTGCAACCAACTTCTTTTTTTGTTTCAGTCAGTGTGTCTTAACTTTGATTTATTTTTGTGGGTATTTGAAGCTGTTTTCTTTTTTTTTTTTTCCCCTTTCAGATTCTAAAAAAATATATGGGTTATACAAAATATAACACCTGTATCCTAAAGAGGCTTTTTTTTTTTCTTAAGGAGAAAATGAGGATTTCATTTAGTGGTGCTGTCATTCTGGCACCTTTCAAGAACATTATAATCTCTTGCAGTTTTAATTAAAAGGTAAAGCCATTGCTTTCCTTGTAAGTGCACCCTGCTGTATCATTCCAGAGTAAGGAGCCAATCTGCCTTGTCCAATACTGCTAATTTATTCTTTGTGAATTGAAATGCACATCTTTCTCTAGGTGCTATTTGCTTTTTCAAATAGCTGATTTTAGTCAAACCATGCAACTACAGCATATGTCAGGTCTGAAAGGGGAAGCAACATGGTAGTAGCAGCAGGTAAGCTACACATTTTCCATGCAGCTCAGTGCTGTTTAGTTACTGCTGTTTGGAAATGAGAATAATGACGTGCCAGGAAACACATCCTTGAATTTGAGCTCCATATGTCTTGGGATGCAGTTCACAGTGCTGGGTACCAGCTGAAAAAGCTCTCAGTGGTACAAACCTGGGTTACCTGCAGAGTGTGTCTGTCCCTCGGGAGCTCTACAATTTTCCTGAGCCAGTGTCCACTGCCATCAGTGGGAGTCTTTTGGTTTCCTTTGCTCAGTCTTTTTGAAAAAAAACCAGGTTTTAAAAACTGCCTACAATAAGGTTAAATTGCTCCTACCTCTGTGATTCTCACATTAAATGTGTTGTCCACAACTGCCCATGGTGATGCCTCTCTTTACCTGTTCAAACTGTGCTCAGATATCCCAGCTGCTTCATGTTGTGCCTGGGTCTATGTCTTGGTGGTGTGTTCCTCCTGCAGACCAAAGGGACACAAGATTCCATCCTGACAGGGGGCAGAACAGGGGAGGTCTCACCTTCTCCTGGAGTATTCTGCACTGGTGAGGTCTGCTGCCTTCTCTCTGCAAAGGAGTGCTTGTGTTTCTGTGGATCAGGGGACTCTTGTCCAGACTTCTGTTGCTGTGACAAAGCCCAGGAGCCCTCCTCAGCTGCAGTTAGGTCACATTTTCCTCCAGCCCTTTTGGCTGCAAGTAGAGGTACACCGTGACTGGAAGCATCAGTGAGGCCACTGAAGGTTGAGAATAAAGCTGCACCTGCCTTTTCTGTGCTCCCTATGGGTCTTCTGTGTCCAAGAAGGACCAGATTTCATCCAAGACTATTAGAAATTAGTCTGCTGTTTCTCAGCCCTGCATCTGTGTCTGTTACCTGCGCTTTTGTCTAGTTAACAATTTGCAGTATCTTCTTTGAGGCATACTTTGATTTAGCAGGGCTAATGAGGCAGTGGCTGCCTGGCAGACTGGAGCAATAATTTATACCAGCAGTTTACAAGAAAAGAAAGGTTATAAGAGGAAAAAGGAAAGTTAACTGTGTTAGTCACAGATACCTACACAGAAGAAACTGCTGTTCAGTGCAGAGTATTGCCAGACCAAAAGGGAGGTCAGTCTGAGAGCTTAATTCTGTGGCATGAACCATTTCTCTTTCTTCCTTACTCTTTCCCTCATTATAAGACCCATGCATTAATGGGATTCCAGAAACCATTGCTCTTCTAGGAATCAATATCTGTCTTAAAGATGTAACTCAGCTAGGAGGCTTGATTCCCATGGTGCTTTTTACCCTCAAGGCCAGCATGCTGATGTGTGTATTTTTTTCTTGGACTCATGTCCATGGTATGAAAGCCATGCTTGACACTGCTTTGTGGTTTTGGTGATAGACAAAAAGCCCAGAAACTGCAGAATGTTAGGAGAAGGTGAAGTTTGGTGGAGTTTCACCATGGCTGGGCAGCTGAGAGTTTGTATATAAAAAGGGAGGGTTTATGGCTGTGCTGTGGCAAAGTGGAGGCTGGAGTGGCCAGATTCACTCAGGGGCTGGGTAGCCAATGTACGTGCATGGCATATTGTAAGGTTTTTTTCCTTTGTTTTGCCTCATTACTTCTGAGGACTAAAAAATATGGAAGTGATACCTCACCATGTGTCCTTAATGCCAGGCATTAGGTTTTCTGTAAGCCTTACCTGAGGTCAGCTGGTTATTGAGCGATGAAAAATGGTTTAATGAAGACATAAAGTGTGATTCTTGGCCTGTTAATGGTAGGTTCTGAAGTCTTTATGAATAAATTCTGTAGAAAACCTGTAAAAATTAATACCTCTTTCACAAGTAGAGCTGTAAGACTTTAATGCTTCTGGCAAATAATATACACCTCTAAACGGTTTGAAATAAAATGTGTTCCTTTAGGTAGTGAAGTGTTGTTATTATATGTCCTTAAAATGGCTGTAACTTTTCATGAAGAAAAATTAACTTGCATGAAGCAATGTAGCCAAATCAGCAAAGAAGTTTAGAGCTAAAGCTGCCATTGGATTCTTAATCTTGCCCTTGGTATTTAGACATTGCTGCACACCTGGTTCCCTCATGGAGGATCACTGAGGACTGGTGGTGTTGTGTGCTTTAAGATGGCAGTGGAGCTTTATTTGGGAAGCTTTTGGTGGAGCAATAGCATGAATCTCACTGAAATCCTCAAAGCCAAGGATATTTGGAGTTGTGCTGTTGTGAATACTGCCTTAAAACCTGGTTGAACACACCTGCACTGACACATGGGTTGAGACAAGGTCCTGTGTGCTGGTTTTGGCTAAAGTGTCAGTGTCCTAATCAAAAGCATGCTCAGGTTTGATGACATCAGAGAGTTGTTTCTATAACTCAATAACTACGTAGACCATGTGAGAATTGTCACTTTTTTTGTAAAGCCTTTGATTTCTTCCTTCTACCTCCTCTTTTATTTGTAAGCAGGATTGAATAATATATTTGATTTTTATGGGTTAATAAAGGTTATTGGGGTAGTGGATGCACATACATTTGTCTTTTCTGGTCATTAACAGATTTCCTGAAGGTCTGATCAGACCTTTCAGTACCTGAAGGGAACCTACAAGAAAGATGGAGAGGGACTATTTACTCCAAGGGCATGAAGTGACAGGACAGGAGAATGACTTCACACTGTGACAGAGAGTAGGTTTAGATTGGATATGAGGAAGAAATTGTTCCCTGTGAGGGTGGTGAAACCCTGGCACAGGCTGCCCAGAGAAGCTGTGGCTGCCTCATCCCTGAAATTATCCAAGGCCAGGCTGGATGGGGCTCTGAGAAACCTGGTGGAAGGGTTCCATGGCAAAGGGGGTGGAACTGGGTGATCTTTAAGGTCCCTTCCAACCCAAACCAGTATATGATTCTATGTGGCAGCTCCCATTTAGGTACTTAGTTTCCTGAAGCATTGAGCATCCAACTGGGCCAGTCCCTAATGAAAGCTGTGGGGTGTTAAAATCCTTTTTAAAAAATAAGCACTTAAAAAATTTCTGTGTAGGGAGATGAGCACTGTGGGAAAATGCTCAAGCTAAAAATGGCTGAGCATTTTTCAAAACTGAGTCGTAGGAATCCATCTTTCATCCCTCTGTGTTGAGGAAGACTGAACAGCAATGATTGTAAGAGCAGGCTCTGTCCCCCCGTGGCAACTAGGGACCAGATCAGATGCCTATAGGTAATTTTTAAATAAACAAGGCTGCATGTTGGTTCCCTTGCATCTTGGGGATTTCTGTGGAGCAGAAGATTGCTGGCTCTAAGGGGATCTGCCTGCCTTTGAGACTTCCACTGACTATTTACCCTCAGCCTCTGCATGGTTCTCTGCACTGTGTGTGAAATATTCAAAATTCTGTGGGTCCTGAAGAGCAAACTGAGGATGCTCCATAGCAATGGGCTGGGAACAATTGGAAGAAAAGGCATGAATTGCCAGCTGCCTTTGACAGTTGTTTTTCTTACTGAATATGGTATTTTGTCACTTATCATCCATACTGTATTGCATAGCAGATTGTTGTTTACTTTTATATTCTGCTTTCAGAATTTTTGCAACCAGTAAATGACTTATCAAGAAAATATGTTTATGTGGAAAATGAAGTGTCAAATTATCCACTGTTTCGATTACTTGGGTGGTTGTTATTTTTTTCCTCATAATTGACTCCTCTGAAAAGCCTTTCTTCTCAGAGAGGCCGCTGTGTTGTCAATCCTGCCAAATTGTATAAGATTATGTGCTACAGTTTTGTGACAGAAACTGATACTCATTAGGAAGTTGTGATCACTGTAATAAAAAGTAATGAAAAGGAGATGCACAGTTGTCTATTCAAAACATGACAAGCATTCACTTCTTTCTTCTTCTTTCAGTGTCTGTCAATCTGCAGCTTCTTTAAATTACCACTTGTGCATAGTGAATTCACTCTTCCACTGACTAATCTTGTTAAGACTGTACATTCAATAGGAGACATTTCTAATGGGTCCACTGCTTATGAAGGATTTGGCATCTGACTTGTCTTGGCAGAGGGAAGAACAGAGAAGAAGGGAAAATTGCAAAAAGATTCAAGGAGATTTCCTAGCGTTCTTTTCCTCTGTTGGTCATTCACGGCAGTTTGCTGCTGAGAGAAGTGGTTGGTTGCACACATTAGCACCTCACAACATTGCAAGGACTGTTCTCTCCCTGCCATGCTTCACAGCCATATATAAATGTTAGCACCTTGACCTTAAAGAAAACAGCCAAAGATGAGGTTAGCAGGTTAAGGGTGGCAGTACCATATGGAGGCACAGCTCAGGCTTCTCTTCACTTATCTCTAGCAAAGTGCACATAAAAGTAATCAGGGTTCACATCTACTTGCTCTCTCTCCTGATTTATCTCAGTTAACTAGCTGAGGCAGTAAGTTAATTTTTCCTTGGTCATTAGTATTCAGGAAGCACTTTGGAGATGTGACTAAGATCAGAGCTCCCTTATTTTAGTCATTGTGTGCACATGTACTAAGAACTTAAATCTCTTTTATTGAGCCAGTTTATTTTGTCTTGCATTGTTGCAGGCTTAGCTGACAGAGAGCCAGTCCCTTTTTAAGCTGCAGTAACCTTCCTGTGTGCCTTACCTCAGGGAAGAACACCCTTCCCTGCTGGGACAACCATGTTAAAGCAAGACTGCTGCTGGCCCCTCGTGCTTGTGACTGACAGATTTAAATCCATGCTTAACACAGTCCAGGCTTCCAAGGCTGGGCAGACAACACTGAGCAGCACCAGTGCTGATTACTGGGGGATCTTTTGGAAGAGAAGCTGCTGCCCACTCCTTATGTACACGAAACAGTTCCATGGCTTCTTTCACAAAGCAGAGCAGCTCCTCTCACTTTTTAGACACATCAGCTGCTTCACTGCTATCCATGAATGTGCTGCTTGACTGCTGTCTGCTCCTTGGAGAGGGTTGCATATCATCAGCACCCTGTAAAACATAGTTGTTGAAATAACTTTCTTGAAAAGAAATGCTGAATTGCTCCAGTTGCTACAGCATTTTAACTCTGGGAATGTTTTCTTCAAACCTGCTCTGAACTAACTGAAAATTATAGTCAGCAACAGGCAGTTGGTTAAAAAGTTTTCCAAGATGACACCTTGTCTCCCTGCTGTTATTGACAGAAATAATGCAGTATTGAATAACTACCCATTTCAGCTGTAAATACTGACTGGATTAAATAGACTTTTCTCTTACTAAAATCCTTTCCTATGCATTAATGAAATGCTGTTTGAAATGGCGGGGATAATAAGTACCACCTTAATCCTCCTTCACTTTCCCACCTCTATCTTTTGAGATCAATTGCATTAAGGTCAATAGTGAAGGAATGCTGTGGATAGAGGGTTTATCCTTACTACTGACACTATTGGGAAGCAGCCTCATACCTGGCTCTCACTGGTTTGTGCCAGCTTTAACCACTGGTGTTCTGTGGGTAACAGGAAAGGACAGCAGTCACCTAATTTCTTTTTGTTTCCTAGATGCTTTTCTGGGCTCCAGTATCACGTTATCCGAGTGTCACAGAGTCTTTGCTATTGCAGGCCTCTCACTGTCCCTCCTAGAGGTGGAAGAAGTGGTCTACTCATTTATGGAGGTCATCCTGAAATGCAGAGACAGTGACTAATTCCTTTTTTGTGGAGGAGTTGAATCCCATTCCTTGCCATGCCTGTGCATCACCCCAGTAATAGCTGAGAAATAAGCATGATATGGTCTGGGCAAAATCCCAGCTTTCTCTCTCCAGGAGTGTGAGGTCCACCCAAGATGTTGTCTGATATCTTGTCCAAAAGACACTAACTAACTTTTTTGTTAGCTTTATACCGAGTCGATTTCTTGAAGGGTGAGCAGGAACTTTTCAAGATGAAGTGGAATTCTTCTTCCTCATTTGGGACAAACTGCAGTTGTATCTTGTTTTTGAGAAGAATATGTTCCGGACTAAGTGGTTTCCTTATCATTAACCCCATTGACTGCAGTTTGTTTTTAAAGAATTCCTGATCTTTCCAAATGCCCTCTGTTTAAATTTCCCTCTGCACAACTGAGCAAAAGGGATTTTGAAACAATATCTGGAGAGATGATGATGACTTCTCAACTGAGGTGTGTGGCAGGGGTATTGCAGGCCATGATGCAGCTGCCCAAGCTACAGGTCTTGTTGCTGGCTTATCTGTCAGCATTAAGGACAGAATGAAATGGATTTCATTTATTTCATGGTTTGAAGATGAAGAGGACACCAGATGTTGGTTTAACTGAAGGTACTTTAAGGGGTGAAAGTCCTCCACATAGTACTGTAACTTTGCACAGGTGCACTGAATGGTGATCAATACAAATACTTGTTTAGCACACTGGGAGAAAGGAGTTGAGAGTGGGAGAGAGATATCCATCCCATGTTATTCCCTCACTCTTTTACTTGATTTGAGAAGAAAATACACCATTTTCATTTTGTGTTCTAAAGGGTATTTGTGATGATTTTATTTGCTTTATGCCTGTATAAGCAGTTAGAACTTTCTGTGCCTGCCTAATGTGAAGGATCCAGCCCGTAGTTTGACTTCTAGGTTTTTTTTCCCCTAATCATGCAAAATCAGAAGTACATTTTTTCCCCTCTCTTTTGTAGAGACTTGAGGTATTATTTTCGAAAGACCGAATCAGAGTGATTGCACACCAGACCAGATGCTGAATGGGACCTCAAACATGACACTTATCTGCCTCATTCACTTTGAAAAAGCACCCTCTTTGCATGTCTTCCTTTTAAAGTCAGGGCTAAAGGCATCCTCTTTCCATACATATTGTAGTTGAGCTGTCTGGATTGAAGAAAGAAGGGACTAAAAGGAGGATTTTGCCAACAAAATAAAATCCAGCCTTGGCTTTTTACAGCAGATTATCTGGGAAAAGGGTTTCTTCAGTGTGAGTAAAGCTTGGCTGTGGCATGGTGATTAAAGTGTACTAAAGGACAGACAAGAATTATTCAGGCTTCTCTCAGCAAAGCTACATTTCCTTCAGTCTTTTCTTTGCCTTTAGTGTAGCCTAGGTCCTGGCACCTCCTCTATAAAAAACTCACAGGGCTAAATATGTTTAGTCTCTTCCCTTCATGTTTAGCTTCAGTTTTGACTAAGAAAATGTTATCCTTTCAGATCAATAAATCTTGGTA